>JBBPBX010000685.1:81898-96292 GCA_038048925.1 Garcialebias charrua
TCAGAAATGTGAACAGAGAGGCAGAGACATTATTAAATCAGCAGTTTATCATAGCGCCAAAGACACGGTCAGTCTCAGCTGTGGAAGAAGACGGCTAAAGCGTTAGCCATCTTGTTAGCCGCTAAGGACCGTTTCTTTAGCGATATATTAGCCTGGCCCTCGCCTTCCTGCACAGCTCCGCTCAATTCTCATTTCCCTTCACTGCACAGTCTGGGACTTTACCCACCCACTAGGATTTCTCCGGTAGATTTTTGTTCGGACCAATCAGAGAACAGAAGGGGCGGAGTTTTGGACCCTAACCCACGCCCCCACCAGTCCCAGCGCGCAGCGTCCTATAAAAGGGCTCTGCCAGCGCTCAGTCAGCGAGCAGCGCATGTTCTCATTCAAAGCGATGCAGAACTGGTTTATATGTGACACAAATTTATTAATTTCCCCTTCTTAATCCCTTATCTGGAGTTTTCTTTTGTTTTTTTTCCCCCAAAAGTTAAGTAATCGCTCCCTCGTCCTCCTTCTCCTCCACCTTCCTGCTGAGTAAAATGAACACGGAAATGCCTCAGGTTGTCACGAGAATTAAACTCGGGTTTTAGTTGCTGACCGAGTCCCATCAGATTTTCTGGTGTTTTGGTGAGCTGGACCAGCGATCCATGGTTTGATTTTATTGAACGTTTTATATAAACACAGAATTTGCGCAGCGAGAGCTGCAAGAGGCGGAGCAGCTGTCAAGTTCACCAGCACGGCATCATTCAAAGCGATGCAGAACTGTTTTATATGTGACACAAATTTATTAATTTCCCATGCTTAATCCCTTATCTGGAGTTTTCTTTTGTTTTTTTCCCCCAAAAGTTAAGTAATCGCTCCCTCGTCCTCCTTCTCCTCCACCCTCCTGCTGAGTAAAATGAACACGGAAATGCCTCAGGTTGTCACGAGAATTAAACTCGGGTTTTAGTTGCTGACCGAGTCCCTGCAGATTTTCTGGTCTTTTGGTGAGCTGGACCAGCGATCCATGGTTTGATTTTATTGTATTAAAACGTTTTATAACATATAAACACTGAGTTTGTGCAGCGAGAGAAAAGCTGCAGGACTCCTGGAGCAGGGGGCGGAGCAGTTGTCAAGTTCACCAGTGCACGGGGGGTGGCTCTGAGGGGAGGGAGCAGAATGCTTTCCCTGTTCAAAATATCCAATGGTTTTGTTCCTAAGCAGAGGCCACGCCTCCAGCAAGAAACGTTTCTCTATGGGAAAAGTCCAGACCCTAGTACGAAGCGAAGTGAAGGACAGGGTCTGGTTACAACCAGGCTAGCGATATATGATAAACTGCTGATTTATTAATGTCTCCACCTCTCTCTGCTCCTTCATAAAGCTCTGTGGGTGCGCGCACGGCTAAAAGAGCTCGGACCCGTGGTTTGTTTGAAGGATTCCTTCTCCTCAGCAGCGGCTGAGCGGCTCCTCATATCTGCCGTGTTTGTTGTGCTGAAAGTCTCCGCCCACCTCCTGCAGCAGGAAGGAGGAGGAGGCGCTGAGGGGCCGGGTGAGAAGGAGGGGGGCGAGTGGGAGAAAGGCAGCAGCAGCGGGATTTTCAAGTCCATCTCGATATAAACGATATTGTCTCATCTTGTATCTCTTTAGAAAAAATCTCGATATTTTAAAAATATCGATATATCGCCCAGCCCTAGTTGAGCTGTCTCTACCTGCAGTTTAGAGCTGGATGGAGAGAAGCTGAGACGTGCGTTATTTGTTTTTAGCATTTTAGCTAGCTAGTATTGCGCGCAACTAATTAGTGTTACACCAGTACCGACAGGTGGAGGGGGAGGTGTGCAGTTCGGTTTGGTCGTTCGGCGCACTCGGTTGTTAAGGAGGCGGGGCACCCTGAAGTATTACGTCATGAATGAGCATATCATGATATCATTTTTTTGCCCAGGCAAGCTTTTTTTACAGGTATTATCGTGATCGATATGAAATGGGCCAGCCCTAGTCTGAACTTGATTTATATTTCAGAGCACTACCTCATGGCCAGTTAAAACAAGTTTGTATTGTTTCAAGGATTTTATTCAAGGGTATGTTTTTCAATAAAATTGGAAAATTGAAGGTGCATTGTGACCTTTATAACACCTGACTGTGTCGCTTAGAAAACAAAATCAGCGTTGGCCAAAATCGGAATTGGCAGGTCAGACTTTTTAGAGATTCGTGATCGGCCAGAAAACTGCAACTGGTGCACCCCTAGTCCACACAAATGATTCCACTGGAATATACTGGTAGTCCAGCTTTGTGTGTTCATCAGTCAAGTTTCGTAACGTGGGGCCCTTTCATTAAACTGTTCAGCAAAATGGTTTCAGACATGAAGTGGGAGTCGTGGAACCAGAAGAGGCGTGAAGCACAACTCGGCTGTGTTGACATGGAGCACAGTGACAGACGTCAGGACCAACAACTCCGTCTTTTAAAACTAAAGCAAATTTGTTGCGTCTTCATCGACCTTCCCTCTGTATGATGTCACAGACCAGCTGACTAACCCATTCACATGTCGACCCTTTCGCCTCTGCTGCTACCTCACTTGTCGGCACATCATCAAACCCCTTCGTCTCCTTGGACCATTCAGAACAGACGCCGCCGAGGCCAGAACACGTTTGAAGTCCTGGTCTGAGGTGTTGAGTCAGCCTGGTGTCAGAATATTATGAATAATAATTAAAAGTCCCAGTGGACACTTGACAACGTCTTGAGTCCTCGGGCGTAACTCGTTTTGCAGCGTTACTTTCTTTCATTAAATTTAGTTTGGCAGTTCTACAGGGTTCAAATATCCTGATGCTGCTCAATAATCCAGGTAGAAAAAATCTAACCAAGTCAGGCCCTCTGGACGGATTAAAAAAATAAAATAACTGTTCACATGATTAAAGGAGGAGCTTCAGCCTAACAAGGAGGCCTCCTCCCTGTCAAAGTTCTACCAGAAGCAGTAAAATCTGTTAAGAGCTCCTGATTTTAGTAACAAATGGCATCAGGTTGTTGATGGGATAGAATGAGGAATGTTTTTCCCAACAGCCGTGTCAGTCCTCGTTACGTTTGCCCCTAAATTGGCCATCTGTCCCACGGAGTCAGCTGCATGTGAATGCAACATATGGCCCAGAGGCAATCCTCCCCCGGGCTTAACCTGCTTCCCCGACAGGAGGAGAGCAGCTAATTCCACATCCTTGGCGTGCAGCGTGTCGGTCCCAGCAGGTCAGCGGGCGCACGCCAGCGAGCCATTATCTCCCCGGCCTCAGCTGCGCGCTTACAGAGCGCCGTTTCCTCTTCCTCCACCTGCGCGCTGCGGTTAACCTAGCTTCTAATAATTAAAAAAAAAATATATCAAGAGAGGACTTGCTACTGAAACAAATATAATTTGTCCCACACAGTTCAGAAGTGTGTTTAAATGAAATGAGCACAATGAATATGTTTCACTCATGTTTGGAGTGAAGGTTTTATTTATTTATTGTTGTTGTTTGTTTGTTTATTTATTTATTTTTGGAAAACTGTATGACCGAGTTGAGACAAAGTTGGATGTGTTTCAGTCCAGTAATCTTGCAATAAACATAATTACAGTAACTGGCTGATAGTAAACTGCTATCTGAACCCGAGTAACTCCTATTCTTCGGTTACAAAATAGCCTATATGCCACGGGCTTCCGTTCCAGCACCTCCGCAGTCATTACACAGACGGCTCACTTCCGGTTAGCGGGAAAGACACGAACATAAATGACTAAATACAATTAATAAAACATCGGCATACACACCAATAACAACTCTATACACATATAAAACCATATAAAATTATGGCGACGTTCCCCCTACGGATAGCCGCGATAAATGTTCGCCGAAACCCCCCCGCGGAACAGCTGTTCCCACCGGTGGGCGGACACAACGGTACTCACGTGTAGTGCCGGTAGCGCGCGGCCGCTTCCCGTTTCGGCTCGTTGTCATGGTTTGCTACTAGGAGCTAACGCTAGCAACAACGGAGGTGGATGGGAACCGGAAGTGGCGGGTAGGTGTTGCATTTTGCCGGAAGTACGTCACGCCCCCCCGTGGCATATAGGCTATTGGCTTTAACTGCGGTTAACCTATTTAACCAGCTCCACAAAGGAACCGCTTCTGCATCAGCTGCCTTAAAGACTTTAATTGTTTGGAGACTGGACTCAACTCACACAGGCTGAGGAGGAAACCAAGTTTCTATTGGTCCCTACAAGTAAAACCAGTTTAATAAACCAGTTTAATAAACTGTATCTTGATTCCAGTTGTTCTTTTGCTTTAAGACGCGTCAGGAGAGCCGTGGATTTGTTGAACGCCCGTGGCGGCTCCTAGTTCATCAAGCCCCGCAGCCTCCATCGGAGGTCGTTTTCATTTAGTTGTACGTCCGGCACTTCTCCACATCCACCCTCTCCTGAATCTGATGTTGTAACCATGACAACAAGCCCAGATCCCCGCCGGTAATGGCTTTCTGCAGCGCTGGTGCTCCTCTCCGCTCTCACCACCTCGACGAGCTGCTGAACACGTGCTGCTCGGTTCTGTTTGACCCACATTGATTAAAGCGTGAAGACGTTTTGATTGTGTTCACGTCTTCCGTCTAAAACACATTTTCAACTTTTCATTTTGTTCTCAAATGGAAATGTTTATAAAAACAATAACATTGTCAGAGTTGACCAATTTCAACTGGCACGTTTGATTTTTATGAATTGATGTCCCTAGATGTGAGTGAGAGAGTGAATGGTTTGTTCGTCTTTGTCCCTGTGGTGGACTGGAGACCTGTCCAGGGTGTCCCCCGCCTCTCACACAGTCATGGCTGGATATGGGCACCAGTGACCCCTGCAGCCCAAAAAGGAAGAAGCAAGTATAGATGAAGGATGGATGGATGGATGGCTGGATGGATGGATGGCTGGATGTAGTGTCTCTCCTACTATTATACAAACAGGGTTCCCCACCCTGTCAACAGAACCAAGTGCCCTGTCAACCGAACGGAACTACAACCCCCACCCACCACTCGTTAACTGCAGGCACTGACGTAGCTCAAAGCTAGCAGCACGCAATACAGACATGCTAGCTAAAGATGCTATCTCAGAAATAGAAAATAATTTGTACAAATAAATGTTAGATCTGCCTTCTGTAATATTACTTGTGGAGTCCCTCAGGGCTCTATAATCGGTCCAAAATTGTACATTCTGTATGTAAATGACTTGGTAAATGTGTCAGATCTCTTCAAATGTATTCTCTTTGCTGACGACACTACGTTCCTATATTATGGTTATGACACGAAGCAGATGTCTGAGTTTGTGAATAATGAATTACTAAAAATTCACAATTGGTTTAAATCAAACAAGTTATCCCTTAATCTGGATAAAACCAAGTACCGGTACATGATATTCAGGGGGGAAAAAAGGAATCCGTTGATGTTACAATTAATATTGATGGTGTGGAAATCTGCAGAGTTAGTCAAATAAAGTTTCTGGGGGTCATTATCAATGACAAATTGACATGGAAGCATCATATTAATTCTGTCAAGATAAGGATAGCTAAATCAATTGCTGTTCTGTACAAAGTTAGGAAATTAATGACATGGAAGCATCATATTAATTCTGTCAAGATAAGGATAGCTAAATCAATTGCTGTTCTGTACAAAGTTAGGAAATTGTTAGAGGATAGAGCTCTGTACTTGTTGTACAACTCAATTATTGTCCCGCACATCATTTACTGTGTTGAAGTTTGGGGTAAAGTATGTAAGACATTTACCGAGCCGGTTTTTGTCCTACAGAAAAGAGCCATAAGAATAATCACTGGGAAACATTATTGTCACCCATCAGGTGTATTAATTCATACATTTAAGTTATTAAAATTCCATGACTTAGTGGATTACAATATTCTTTCAGTTTTGTACAAAGTTCATATAAATGAATTGCCACCGAATATTCCAACACACTTTCTTAAACGTCAAAGCTGCTATAATTTAAAGGGGATTGAGATTTTTGTGAGACCGAAATTTAGAACTAGTTTGAGGGGTCGGTCAACCTCGATCCAAGGAATTAGATTGTGGAACAACTTGGAAGCTGAAATTAAAAATGCAAAATCAATATCTTCATTTAACAATATGATTTTTTTAAATTGCAAAAATATATATAAAATAGTTTATCTTGTCTAGTTTCATTTTTGATAATTACATGTGTTGTTCCTTCTTGTTTTCTTGACTTATTATTATCATTATTACATATTTTTTCTCCTTTTTCTTGTTGCTTTTTGAAGGTTTTCTGTTTGAATTGATTGTTCTGTACAATGGGGGCAGATAGAATAAGATACTCTAGTCTTCATTCTGCCACCCTTGACCCTTCATTTTAAATTTATATTGTATGTTTTGTGTCATGTGACTATTAAATGCTGTATTTATTTTTATTTGAAATGAAAAAAAAAAAGCTATGACTGGGGAGGTAGCGTTCTTGTTTCCCTCACGCTGAGCCGTACGGAAGATATGAGCGCCCTGCCAAGGCAAGTAAACCAGGGGAACTGGATGGATGGATGGATGGATGAATGTTTGACTCCTGTGTTCAGGTTGCATGATGAGTCCATGGACCTGTCTCTGTGGTGTGGATGTTGGTAGTTTCATGTTCAGTTCTTGTAGAAGGTCTGTAGTTGTAGTTGACAAGATTTAGGATGAATGTTGACAAAGAGAAGGTAGTGGCTCCTTGTATACTTCTGAAGGTGGAGGACTGAAATGGGTGAACCTGGGATCTTTATCCCACTGGTATCTCACTGGTACATTTTCATCTTTAAATCACTTCTTGGTCTGCTGCCCTCATACATCTCCTCCTACATGTCTTTGCGTGAGTGCAGCTACAGCGTGCGCTCTCAGGACATGATCACCTGCAGTGTTCCGTCAGTGAGGACTGAACTTGGAAAAAGGGCCTTCTCCTACTCTGCTCCTGCTTCCTGGAATATCTTACAAAAAGATCTGAAGCTCTCGGCCCTGACCTCTCTAAATGGTTTTCAGAATCTGTTGGAATCCTGGCAAAAACCAATGCAGATATGTTCCTGTTTTTGATTTTGTACATCTACCTTATAATGTTTTTGCTACTTTTTCTTTTGTTTATTGTTTAAGGTAATTGTATCATTGCTGTTCATCATTCTTTAGTTTGTAGCAGGTCGCTTTCGTAAATGAGCCCTCGAGGCTCAATAAGATTTACCTGACTAAATAAAGGTTGAATGAAAAAAAATCTTGAGTGGCTTTAAATCACAGAAGTGGGTCAAAGGCAGATTTTTAGGTGTTGTTGCTCTCCAGACCTGATGGATTAGTGCAGAGCTAATGCCCCAGGTGTCATGTTGGCGCTCTGTTGTTTCCCTGAACTCGTCTCAGTCAAGGTGGGGCCCTGCGTCTTGATGTGGTGTCACAATGCCGATGAGCCATGATAACCTCACAAAGGTGGTTTGAGGATGGGTCGTGCTCGTCACAGGTCGTGGACGCCACAGCCGCACTAGGCAAAGAAGAGTCAGAATATCTTGGGATTCTCAATATCCTCATGGGTTGCAGAGGCGGGCAGAGCTGTCGCTTATGGTTTGATATGTTGAAGTTGGGCAACAACTTTTCTCTCCACAGAGTTGTCATGGACCCTAAAGCTCTAATGTGACACCTGGACTGAAGCTCTCTGACAATAAAACCAACATCCAAGCTCATGTCCAGGTCTGAAAAACACGCTGGTTAGGGTTGCATGATGTTAGAAGAACTTTCAGTGTGCAATCTTGAAGCTTAATCGCCACTTTGTCAGTCCATCCCTCCCTCCTCCTGGTCTGGACTCAGGTCTCTGGTGCAGCAGTTTGATCAGAGAGGTCCAGATATCTCTCTCCACAACCACCTCTTCCAGCTTTTTTTGGAGGGACTTCAAGTTGTTCCCAGACCAGCTGAGAGACAGTCTCTCCAGCATGTCTTCCCTGGAGTCTCCTCCCTGTTGGACATGCCCAGAACCCCTCTCTTGGGAGGTGTCATGGGGTCCACCCTTACCAGATGTCTGAAGCACCTCAGCTGTGTCTCCTCTAGATGTGGAGGAGCAACGACTCTGAGTCTCTCCTAGAGAAGTGAACGTCTCACCCAATCTTTAAGGAGAGTCCAGCTACCCTGCAGATAAAATTAATCTAGACTTCCTGGATCCATGATCTGGTTCTTTCAGTCTACACTGAGTTCCTGACCATAGTTGAGGGTAGGAACTAGGGATGTGCGATGTGGCATAAAATTCATATCACGATATGTATTGTGAAGGTTGGCAATAACGATATATATCGCAATATGTTTTTGGTATAAAACTTGCAATAGGAATGAAAAAAAAAAAGCATAGGGTGTCTTTTTGCCATAATTTATTTTGAAAACTGCTATACCACAAAATAATCTCTAAGATTAGAGAGGAGACCCAGAGGAAGACCCAGGACACGCTGGAGGGACTATGTTTCTCGGCTGGCCTGGGAACGCCTTGGGATTCCCCCGGAGGAGCTGCTCCAAGTGGCTGGGGAGAGGGAAGTCTGGGCCTCCCTACTTATGCTGCTCCCCCCGCGACCCGACCCCGGATAAGCGGAAGAAGATGGATGGATGGATGGATGAAAATTTCACTACTAGGTCCAGAGAGTTTTTAAATAATTAACAACTCAAGCATTAGGCTTCTTTCTTGTAGTGCAAAACAGTGCAAAATATATCTTATGTAGTTTTAGCCATAAGTTTTAAACTAAAGAATATGTTGTTAACTCTTAACAGTTTCCAATATTGTCACTTAAGAAATGAACAGTAACAGACAGCATTTTACACTGAAAACACTTCACCCTCCAACCCTCTAGTGGGCGTCTCCTTCAGCTTTAAGGAGAGCTGACAAGGCAACCAGTTTCCTCTGTGGCTTTGACCAGAGGGTCTCGCAGTAAAATCACACAACACAGCGTTCTGTTCACAGATCAGAGGGCAGCTTTCTCTAAAGCTGACCAACGCTTACTTTAACTTTCGACAAAAAACAACAACTTTCAACAGAACGCAGCGTTTTGCGAATGCATCCTAACACGGCAACACTACAGCAAGCCGGACGTAGTTGGCTTATAGCTTTGCTACTTAGCACTTGAAGAAAAGACTTTTAACACCACTTACGCACAGTTTTCAACACAAAAAAGTAACTATTAACTCTGACAACTCTGACTGTACACTTCAACACCACATATGCACAGTTTTAAATTTAAAAAAGTACAGATTAAATCGGACAACTCTGATTTTGCGGTTAGAAGACAGATCTCTATCGTAGGCTAAATTTCTATCGTTTCTACCGTGTACCGTTTATATCGCGCATCCCTAGTAGGAACAAAGACCGACCAGTTAACGGAGAGCGTCTCCTTGCAGCTCAGCGCTGTGTTCACCGCAATGGACCGGCACAAAGTACACAATACTGTAAAAGCTGCACCAATCACTTTGTTGAGCTTGCGCTCCATTCTTCCCACTTCCTGAAATACTTGTTCTCCTCCACCTGAGACAACTCTGAGAGGACATGCACCATTTTCTTCCCCACGATCTCTCCACTTCATTAAATTGTCCTAAAGGTTGGTCTTCACCATGTGATTGTGGTGAGATGACGAGTTCCTGCAGACGTATGGGGTTCTGATCTGGATGTTGTCGTTGCAGCAGGTTATTTCACGTGTTAATGCCCCTTCACTTCAGAGCTGTTACTCAGAAATGGACCTTTGTTTGAAATCAATGAACCGTCGTTCTACAGCCGAGTTACATTTATCCTGCGTGAGTCCACACTGTAAAATCATTCAGGCTTAGGTGTTCATGGATCCATTTTCTAGTTTTTTTTTTTTCTCCTCTTGTTGAAAACAAATTACTAAAACAAATCATTTGTTCAGGTCCGCTTTCAATGTTCTGACTGATGAAATGTTTGGATGTTGTAAATCAGGCCTGGTTTGAAAACTAAAAAAACAAACACCCACGGCACTGAGTAAAAGTTTTAATCCACACCTCGTTTCCCAGGATCCAGACTTTCTTTTAGTCTTCAGTCGTTTGTATTTTACAGGAAACTAACACGAGGAGCAGAGCGACATTTAAACGTGGCTGATGTTGTGATGCCGTTTGTCCGAAGAGCGCCACACTTTTTCTTTTCAGCTAATTGAAGGAGTTATTGGGTTCGCCAGAATATGATTTCATACGGTTTTCAAAAACCATATCGTTTTTTTTTGTTTGTTTTTTCAATTTCAATTTTTTTATTTGGAAAGGCAAATAACAGTTACATTTTACATTTTCGTTTAATACCTTAAGCCAATCCCGGGTTTTTATGGAAAGGAAAAAAACAAAACAAACAAGCATCCAAGAAAAGAAAAAAAAAAACAGAAGACAAAAAACACAAAAATCCATACTGGGGGAGCAAGCGAGAGGTGATCTGGGGTCCGAATTGATCCTGAATATATAAAGGAGAAAGCACATTTCAGAGTACAGATATACCATAAACTCGTTCAGGGGTACAATATACAGTATGAACTTGATTACATGAGGTATGCATATTTAGTCCACATGGATTACTGATTTAACATAGTTTGTCCATTTAGACCAGATCCTGAAAAATTATTCCCTTTGACCTCGAACAGAATAAGATACAGGTAACCCCCGATTTAAGAACGAGTTAGGGAGATAAGAACGGTTCGCAGCTCGATTCTGCCGTAGCTAGGGGGTGAAATTAGCGTCCAGTTCGTAGGTCCTTATTCCGTTCGTAGGTCGTGGAAATACCGCTAACGGAGCGCGCGCACACATTTAAGCATGTACAGTAGTGTACTGTAATGTTAAACATTGCTATTCACATTTACAGAATAAATAAAAATATATTTTCTTACTTTGAGATGGTCAAAGCCGACATCTTAGGTTGCCATGCTCAAGGCCTGTGTTAGCTAGCTGGCTAGCTTCTGCTAGCCAGGCCATGGGCTGGTGTTGGAGCGGCGGCGCGATCTGCGATCAATCTGCAGCTCCTGCTCCAGCCTGAGACGTCCACAGAGCTCACAGAGCGATTCCAGCTAGTAATTAATCCATATGAAGCCATCCTGGTCACCAGTGTTCAAAGGCCGGCTCCCGGCAGCTAACCTAAAATGGCGTCCGGTGTTCTACATTAATTTGTGACCGGAGACCCCCGTGACTGAACCTAAAATGGCGTCCGGTGTTCTACATTAATTTGTGACCGTGTAAACTGAAGACCTACTTCCTGCTGCCCAAGATTGCTCAAAAATGATCAGAAATGATCATTTTTATCATAATTATTATTTATAAAGCCTTTAAAACAACCACATCTGCAACAAAGTGATGTACACATGAAATTAAGAACATTTAAACACACACACACAAAAAAATATATATATATATATTTATTTTTTTTAATACAGTAATTTCATATTTTTATTAAATATGATACGTTCGTAGGTCCCGTTGTTCGTAGGTCGATGGAGTCGTAACTAGGGGGTTTGCTGTAGTCTCTCCAGAGTGTAGATGTCCTGTACAATTTTAATCCAGTCCTCTACTTTAGGTGCTTCAGGTATTAACCAGTTTCTAGTGATTGTCTTTTTACTTGCTGCCAGAAGCATTAACAGCAACATTTAAACATGGCTGATGTTGTGATGCCGTTTGTCCGAAGAGCGCCACACTTTTTCATTTCAGCTAATTGAGGGAGTTATTGGGTTCGCCAGAACATGATTTCGTACGGTTTTCAAAAACTATAATTATCGTTGTTTTTACAAGATGGATGCAGATTGCATTCAAAACAGTTTGTTGTTCTAAATTATAGACCAGGAGTGTCCAAACGTTTTCACGTGTGTGCCAAATCCAAATGAAAGGACTTGTGTGCCACAAAATTAATTTAACTCAACATGAACAATATTTTGGAGAAAGGACAAAAGTTTATTCATTTTTGTGGAGAAAGAGTTTATTTAAAAAAAAAAATGTTGTAGATCCAAAACATTAAAAAAAAACACTGATGTATTTACCATTTTGGATCTAACGGTGATCATACAGAAACTCCATGCACAGTGCATGTAAATGAGGTTGTCAGATCAGCATTCATGTTGTTTTTTTTTTCACCCTCCTTTTCTGTGCACATGCTCAAACACACCTCATATTCTATCACCTTCACTCGATACATATGGGTTTGGGTCAGAATTCAATAATTTTAAAGGAAAGCTTCTTATTAAATTAAATTAAATTGCACATTTTTGTCATCTGTGTATGTTTCCCATACTTGACAGACGAAATTGGTCTCTGCATTTAACCCAACCACCACCAGGTGGTGCAGTGAGCAGCCGTAGTCAGCGCCCGGGGAGCTGGGGAAATAGGTATGCACTCATAGACACCCCAAGGTGTGTAGTGGCCGGGGTTTGAACTCGAACCAGGGTCCTTCGGATCACAAGTCCGGTTCCCTCACCACTACACCATCTTGGCCCCTTATCTGGCAACCTGCCTGGCGTGGAAGCCTTTAGCATGGCTGATTGGTTTACCACTTTTTTGTTTTTGTGTGCAGGTGAGAGTTATTTAGTTTTAATTTTTTTGTGTGTGTTTTTAAGCGATCTGGGGTGTACTGCGATCGATGGGCGTAATGAGTTGGTCTCTGCTGCAGTATTGATCCTTCCCAAAAGCATGATTGTTCCGAGTTTCCCCGCTTGAGTCAACAGATTAAAAAATGTCTTTCCTCAGTTTGTGGATCACTTCGTTATCGTAGTTTTAAATGCAACCGCAGAGCGTTCTTCTGACAGAAAGGTGCCGGGGGCCGTTGGGACTCGTCAGCGCTTCAGAGCTGAACGTTTTAATGACCCCCGGTCCCCGCTGGTGTGTTGTGTGGCTATCGCTGCGCTGGAGTTTAATGCTCCTCTGTTCAGGAATTCGATTGCAGAGGTCAGGAAAGCAGGACTGAAGTGCATTAACAATACCCCCGGGGCCGGGTCGAGTGCAGAGAGACCTCAGCGAGGCCGGATCAATTGTCAGCCGGAGCGATGTCTGTGCTGAAGGCTGCGAGGGTTAAAGCTGGTTGTTTGTGCCTCATGTGCTCTGGAGAAACGAGGCGATGCGATCTGTTTATTTTATTTTTTAAGGTTCTGTGCATTTTGTGGTGCAGTGGTTGGAGCTATCAAATCAGTAAGGAGGTCACAGGTTCATCCCCCTGACCAGAAGAGACCTTTTGTATTTTGTAGCGTTATACTTTTCAGAATATTTATCTTTACAGCGAACTCCCAAAATTCAAAGGGGTTGAATTGTTGGAGTAACAGCAATTTGTAAAAACCCACGAGGACTGGATGCACTAGAAAAAAGTCATATAAATGCTGATTCTCAGAGCTTCAACCCTACATATACCTCCCAGTACAGTACATAACTGATACTGTGTACATTTAATTTTATTTGATAATACAGTAAAATGTATCAGTACTCGGCAAAACAAATTATATTGACTGCTCGGCAAAGAAGATTTACAGGTTGGTGGGGGTTGGTAGGCGGGCCCTGTTCTTTTGAGTGCACCCCCCACCCATTTAAATAATGGTAGGGGAAACCATGATATTCTTAATACAGGTATTCCCCGACTTACGAACGAGTTCCGTTCCTGCAGCCGTTCGTAACACGAAAATCGCTGTAAGTCGGAATTACACACGAGTCGCCACTTATACACGTACATGTACGGTAATGTACAGTTACCAAGCACTTCGCCTATCCTAACACAGTACCCTACACAATTATCACAAAACACATACAGTACATTTAGAGACAAAATAAAAAGTTAATTTCTTACTTTTAGCATGTTAGCTCGTTGCACGTCCGAGCTCCGTAGCTTTGTGCTGCTTCACGCGGTCCAAACTGTTTACAGGAAGGACTGTTGGCATGTTAGCTCCATACATTTGGAGCTATCATGAAGGGAAAAAGAGTTAATAACTTACTGGGAGCAGTTTCTCCGCGGTGTCCATCCAATAAGCTATGCCACGTTAGCGTTAGCCCCTCCGCGTTAGCATGTTAGCTCTGTGTCCATCCAACATCTTAGGCTGCCAGGTGGACATCGAGACGAGCTTCCGGCCGCAGCAGGCATCTCTGCCGCGTTTTAGCTTGTTAGCTCGGTGTCTCAGCAGCATCATCCAGCTTACAGCTAGGCTTGTTAGCATGTTTTCTCTTTCTCGTTGCTCCTCCGGTCCAGCTCTCTGTCTGCTGCTTCACAGCGTCGTTTTCCTTCGTCCATCCGTCCCTCCGCAAAACCATCGTTCAGCTCCCAGCTTATGTATCCGAGCGCAGCAACCTCTGATCGGACACGGTCCGTCCGAAGCCGGCTGTCGAGGTCGAAGCTAACTGGCTAAACTGGCAGGCACTGCCGAAAACTACATAAATCGGCTTAAAAATAATACTAATAATACTTTATTTATAAAGCCG
>JBBPBX010000685.1:105785-120732 GCA_038048925.1 Garcialebias charrua
TATATATATATATATATATATATATTGTAACGTTGTCGCGGTCACTCAAGCACCAGACGTTCTGCTTCAGCCAACACTTTATTAAAGAGCACAAATAACAGGCCAGTAAACTCAGGGTCACTGTTTGGCCGTGACCCACGCCATAACTCCTCAGCTTCCAACAGGTGCTTCCAGCCTCTCCACAGAACCGCCAAAACTCCCTCAAGCCCCACCCCATCTTATTTCCCAACAACCCTTGCGTCATAAACAGGACATGTCAAACATTAGAACCAGTAACAGAGCAAGAACCATTAACACTTAACATGACTCTTCAAGGATCATTACACTGCCCCCCCAACAAAAAGTTCCTCGTCCTCGAGGGAACAACACAGTCTCTAAGGCGGGGAGGCAGTTGGCGTTGCCTCCTGGGCCTCCGAGAGGCAACAGGAGGTGTAGGGGCAGGAGGTGTAGGGGCAGGAGGTGTAGGGGCAGGAGGTGTAGACAGCTCCTGTTGCGAGTCCAACTGTACATGGGTACGGGGACCTTGCACACGTCCTTCTAGGAAAGCGGGGAAGGAATGTCCTCTGTAGGGAGCCATTCTGTCCCTGTGCAGGACCACCTTCCTGCCTCTAGGGGGCAACTGCACCCTGTAGACCACCTCCCCCACTTGTTCCAGAACACTGCAGGGCCCCACCCAGCTGCTGTCCAGTTTGGGGCAACGACCTTTTTTCCTCTTTGGGCTGAAGACCCACACCAGCTCCCCAGCAAGGAAGTGTCTTCCTTTAGTGGTGACATCATAATTTCTCTTTTGGCGCAGTCCCGCCTTTGCCAGCTGGTCCCGGGCAAAGGAATGTGCTGACTCCAACCGGTCCTGTAGTTTCCTCACATAAGCCGTTTTCGCATTGACCAGCCCTTAAAGGCCCGGGTGGCCCCGCCCCGCCCTCTTACCCGGGTTCAGCGTGTCCGCATTTTCCTTTTTTTCCCCGGCTCCGCCCTCGTTTTGGAACCATCTCCACCGTGGTTCCATCGGACCGCGGCCCGACGGGCCCAGTTTCACGTCATTTACTGCTCACATTTGATTCGTTGTTTGCAGCAGGGGCTGGACTGCTTCGTGTAGGGGCGAGACCAGAGGGCGTGACTAGCTGCGTGTTGAGTCATCAACTGCGATTTCGCCAGCGCACCTAAAAACACTCTATTTTCATCTAAAAACTACTTTTGAGTGCATAAAAATGATCGGAAACGTGTGTTTATATGCTTAACTTGCTAACTGTAGTGAAAAAACACATGAAAACTCAGTATTTATTTCGTTTTTTCCAAAAATTCGCAACCCGGAAGTCCGCTCGTAAATTTCGCCAGCGCACCTAAAAACACTCTATTTTCATCTAAAAACTACTTTTGAGTGCATAAAAATGATCGGAAACGTGTGTTTATATGCTTAACTTGCTAACTGTAGTGAAAAAACACATGAAAACTCAGTATTTATTTCGTTTTTTCCAAAAATTCGCAACCCGGAAGTCCGCTCGTAAATTTCGCCAGCGCACCTAAAAACACTCTATTTTCATCTAAAAACTACTTTTGAGTGCATAAAAATGATCGGAAACGTGTGTTTATATGCTTAACTTGCTAACTGTAGTGAAAAAACACATGAAAACTCAGTATTTATTTCGTTTTTTCCAAAAATTCGCATTCTGAGCTTTTCGGTAAGAACTGCCCACCCACGTCAAGTGAACACCCCACCCACTTCAAGGCTTGCTCTCCGGACAGTGCGCAATCAACGAGGGCGGGCCAGAGCTGGCTCTGGGCCAACCAGAGACGAGCGGGACCGGGGAGGGCCGGCAAATGCGTAAACGGCTATAGTCTGGACCTGGTGGTGCCTCTGGAGCGTCAGGGGGCCTTCCAAAAGCCAGCTCCGCAGGGGTCCTCAGCTCCCTTCCCAACATGAGCAGGGCAGGTGTGCACTGCGTTGAGTCCTGGACTGCTGATCTGTAGGCCATGAGAATGAGGGGGAGATGGGTGTCCCAGTCCCTCTGGTGTTCCGAGGTTAGGATAGCCAGCTGCTGGGCCAGTGTCCTGTTAAACCTCTCTACCAGGCCATCGCTTTGTGGGTGGAGCGGGGTGGTGCGAGTCTTCTGAATCCCCAGGCGCTCACACATGGCAGTGAACACCCTGGATTCAAAGTTTCGACCCTGATCGCTGTGAAGGGTCTCTGCTGACCCAAACCGGCTGAACATCCCCTCCACTAATGTGTCAGCCACAGTCTCGGCCTCCTGGTCTGGGATGGCATATGCCTCCGGCCACTTAGTAAAATAGTCCATGGCGGTGAGTACATAGCGGTTTCCCTTATCAGTGTGCGGAAACGGGCCCATGATGTCCACAGCCACTCTTTCCATCGGTGCCCCCGCTGGTTGCTGTTGAAGCTGGGCGCGGGACTGGTCCAGCGGCCCCTTGTGCGAGGAGCAGGAGTCGCAGCTGCGGCAAAAGTCTTCTACATCCCTCCGTTGCTGGCCCCAGTAGTAGCCTTGGCGGAGGCGGCGCAGGGTCTTGGTGACACCAAAGTGCCCAGAGCCTGTGCTTCCATGACTGGCTCCCAGCACCGCTGACCTCAGCGATCTCGGCACCACAACCTGCCACCTCTCCTCCCCAGTGGCCGGATCCTTCCAGGCACGCTGCAACACCCCTTCACTCAGCCTCAGAGTACCAAACTTGGCCCACAATCCTTTTGTGGCAACAGAAAGCCCAGTGACCTCATCCCAGTTGGGACGCTGCCCGCCCTCGAGCCATTGTAGGACTGGCAGCAGGTCGGTATCTTGCTCCTGTTTTGTCCTCCACTCTGTCACATCCACCACTTGGAGCACCCTGCACGAGAGCTGCGCTGTGCCATCTGTTGCTGTGAGCTCCTTCTCCTCTTGCTTTTCACAATGACGACAGCCTGCTGCAGCACATGGACGGCGAGAAAGGGCATCCGCGTTGGAATGGCGCGCTCCTGCTCTGTGTTCCACAGTGAAATTAAAGCCCTGGAGCTCCTCCAGCCAACGAGCCACCTGCCCCTCGGGCTCCCTGAACGACATCAGCCACTGGAGGGCAGCATGGTCTGTTCTGATAATGAATGGTGTGCCACACAGGTAGTACTTAAAATGTCTTACCGCCGCCATCACTGCCAGTAGCTCTCGCCGTGTAACACAGTAGCGTCGCTCACTCTTATTCAGGATCCGGCTGTAGTATGCTACTACTCTCTCACCATTGGGTCCAACCTGCGACAATACTGCTCCCAGTCCCACGTTACTGGCGTCTGTGTCCAAGACAAATGGCAGGTTGGGGTCCGGTGGGGCAAGGACCGGGGACTCTGTCAGGGACCTGCGCAGGATGTCGAATGCCTGCTGACAGTCTTGGTTCCAGGTGAAGTCGCAATTTTTCTGCAGCAGGCGGAAGAGTGGTGCAGCTATTGAGGAAAAGTCTTTCACAAATCTTCTGTAGTAGGAGGCCAGGCCAAGGAAGCTTTTAAGCTGGACTTGGTCCGTTGGAGTGGGCCAGTCCTTAATTGTGTGGACCTTCTCCTCCAACGTGCTGACGCCCTCACAACCCAGCTTGTGGCCCAGAAATTCTACCTCCCTCCTCATGAAGTGGCACTTGTCTGGGTGTAGCTTCAGGCCTGCAGCAGCCACTCTCCCCAGTACCTGTTTCAGGGAGTCCAGAGCGGCCTCAAAGGAGCTTCCGTGCACCAGGAGGTCATCTAGGTAGACCAGACACTGCTGTCGTGGGACCCCAGCCAGTACCCTGTCCATGAGTCTCTCAAAGGTAGCAGGAGCGTTGCATAGACCGAAGCTTAGTACTCTGAACTGCCACAGTCCCCTGTTGGTGCAGAAGGCTGTCTTGGGTCTAGACTCCGGTGACAATGGCACCTGCCAGTATCCACTTCGCAGGTCCAGGGTGGAGAACCAGGATGAACCTACTACCAAATCCAGCGATTCGTCTATTCTGGGGAGAGGGTAAGAATCCTTTTTTGTGACTTTATTGAGGGGTCGGTAGTCTACACAAAAGCGCATCCTTGTGCTGTTTTTCTTGGGTACCATCACCACAGCGGAGGCCCACGGGCTGTCAGATGGCTCTATGATGCCTGTCTCAATCATCTCACCCAGTTCTCTGTCAGCAACCTCCTGGAGAGCTAAGGGAAGGCGGCGAGGACGCACTTTAATAGGACGAGCATCCCCAGTGTCGATGGTGTGCTCCACCAAGTGTGTCAGACCCACTTCGTTCTCTTTAAGAGCAAAAGTGTCCTTAAACTCCAACAGCACCTGCCATAGGTTTTCCTGCTGCTGCTGAGTCAGCCCCTCACAGTTCTTGGACCAGATTTCTCTCACTGCAGACAGCCTCTCCTCCTCTTCAGTTTGATGCTCAGCTGGTGGCAGTGCCAAAGTCTCTGCGGTGTACGCAGCTACAGCTTCAGGGGCTGGGCATGACGAGGGGGAAACGAGCCGCACGCTCCTCCCCTCAGGCAGTATCAGGGCACCCCTGCCTAGGTCAATCACACCACCAATGGCTCGTAGAAAGTCCAACCCAAGGATGCATGTGTCCTGCACATCTGCCACCCAGGCAGCATAAGGCACAGCGAGATCTCCCACCTTAAACTGGAACACTCCCCTCCCTCTTATGGGGGCCAGGTCACCAGTTACTGTCTTAAGCTGCACATCAGTTGCCTGCACAGTAGCTCCAGTAGGGATGATGTCAGGTCGAACAAGTGTTGCGTTGGATCCTGTGTCCAGGAGTGCTGTACAAGGCACCCCGGCGACCACCACTGGAATGTGACAAAAGTTGCCCACTTGTGTCCAGCCCACAGCAATGATGGTGCCTGGTGGAGATGGTGCTAGGCTGGGGGTGTTGGTCTCACAGGCCCGTGTACTCCCACCTACACGGGCCCTTGGGCGTTTCCCGGCACGGCTGCAAACCTGGGACACTGCCTGATGAGGTGGCCCGTTTGCCCACAGCCCCAGCAGCTCTGCGGTCGACGGCGTGGGTCCACTTGGGGAGCAGATGACTGAAGAGCAGCGGTCTGCGTCGTACTGAGTGGTCCCCTTGTCCTCCCCAGCTGCTCGACCGGAGCTGACAGTACTCTCACTATTGGTGTGTCCTCAGCTCCACCAATGGATCCTGTCAGCATCTCCCTCTCCAGCGCTAACTCTAGAGCTGCTCCAAGCGTTTCTGGACGTGCCAGCTGAGTCTGTATTCGGAGCTCTTTGGGACTGAGAGCCTGCAGGAACTGATCACGAGCTAGTTCTGCCTGCACTGCAGGTGGCATGTTGTCATAAGCCCTCCTGCAGAGACACTCAATGTCATGGGCCAGGATACGAAGAGGCTCTGCAGGCTGTCTGCGTCTATTGTGAAACTCTGATCGCAGCAGCACAGGCTGGTTATACTGTCCAAATCGTCTCTGTAGTGTCCCAACTAGAGCAGCATAGTCTCTCCTCTCCTCCTTGCTCAGCAGCAGTAAACAGGCAGCTGCATCCTCACACAGGCACAAAGCTAGTTGCAGTGCTTTATTCTCCTCATCCCAGCCAGCAGCTGCAGCTAACAGTTCAAACTGAGCAATAAACACCTCCCATGGCGTCTTTCCATTGAACTTTGGCGTTTTTATGTTTGCCGCTACTTCTCGCCGCTGGGCGCCGCCATCTTTGTTTACGTCACGTGATGGCGCGTCACGAAGATTAGATTCTATTCCGCTGAAACCGCGGTCATGGCGGGGAAAGTTCTCGTATCTAGCCAAACCTGGTGAGAATCCAGCCTCAGCAGACATTTGCAGCGCCGTGTCTCTCACTCTGTGAGCAGTCGAATGCAGCCGGGCTTCCATCTCCAGCTCCTCCCGTTTAATCTTGTCCGCGAACATGTCTCCACCTGCAGTTTGCTCCGCCGCGCGCTTCAGAGGCAGCTCGTAGTTTCACTTCTGACACCAGTGTAACGTTGTCGCGGTCACTCAAGCACCAGACGTTCTGCTTCAGCCAACACTTTATTAAAGAGCACAAATAACAGGCCAGTAAACTCAGGGTCACTGTTTGGCCGTGACCCACGCCATAACTCCTCAGCTTCCAACAGGTGCTTCCAGCCTCTCCACAGAACCGCCAAAACTCCCTCAAGCCCCACCCCATCTTATTTCCCAACAACCCTTGCGTCATAAACAGGACATGTCAAACATTAGAACCAGTAACAGAGCAAGAACCATTAACACTTAACATGACTCTTCAAGGATCATTACAATATATATTATTTTTACTAGCCTTATTGCATATGCCACTTTACCTCTATACTGTACCTATATCAACTATGTATGTAACTGTGTATTACACTTATGTTGACTGATGATGTAGCTTAGTGTGTTGTGTATTACAGTTAGAAAAATTAAGTAGTTATTCATTTGTGATGTAGTTTGTGTATTACAGTTAGAAAAATTAAGTAGAATTATTCATTTTTGTGATGTAGTTTGTGTATTACAGTTAGAAAAATTAAGTTGAATTATTCATTTTCTTATGTAGTTTGTGTATTACAGTTAGAATGATGTAGTTTGTGTATTACAGTTAGAAAATTAAGTAGAATTATTCATTTTGTGATGTAGTTTGTGTATTACAGCTAGATAAATTAAGTAGAATTATTCATTTTGTGATGTAGTTTGTGTATTACAGTTAGTAAAATTAAGTAGAATTATTCATTTTGTGATGTAGCTTGAAGGTTAACATTGGTTGAACAAACTGTGAAATAAGGGGCAGATATAATAAGATTTCATCTTCTTTCTGCTCCTTTCATTTTATCCTACTTGTATTCTTGTATCTGATGAAACTGTCTTGTATTGTTCTTTTAAAATGAATGAATAAACATCAAATCAAATCAAACTACCTCATACATATACTGTGTACATAAACTTCATATGCTGCTTTGTCACTCTATTACAAATGTCAATGCCAGAACTTTCATTTTATTTTATAGATATACTTTTTACACTTTTATACTACTATGCAAAAAACTCAGGACAGTATTACACTTTTTATTATTTCATTTTATGCTTATGTTTATTAAATGTTTCAGTGTTTTAGTGTTTAAATGTTTACTGTTGCACCGAGGGACTGAGAGAAATGCAATTTCAATCCTGTGTACTGTATGTCCTGTACATATCGCAGTTTTGACAATAAAGTTGACTTTGACTTTGATTATTAGTGGCTAAAAAGCCAAACAATGATTTTAGAGCTACAGGAAATAAAGTGGCTGAAGAAACCAAAAAAAAAGAGCTTTTTGTCTGAAAATGTGAAACACTGTCACAAATCTCTGAGTTCTGCTCTGAAAACTATTACCACTATGTCAGTTACATTCATCTTTTCCAAAAACTAGTTTAACCCAAAAACAAATAATCTGAATAGTATTAATAAACCATTAAAAGCAATACCTATAAATAATTCAGTCAGCAAAAACGTTTTCACTTTAAAACCTTGTAGAGGTGCCACTTATTATTTTTAACTAACTAGCAAGCTGGAAAATAATAGAAAATAGGATTGACACAAATTATGAATTAAAAAAACTATTAAGTATGTATAGTATATCTAATGTGGCACTGAGGTCTAACAGGACTTGTGTCTATACTGGTCCTGTTGGACCTCAGTGCTGCATTTGATACAGTTGATCATACATTCTACTACAGAGACTTGAATATGATGTTGGGATTACAAGAATGGCTCTAAAATGGTTTAAATCATATTTGTTTGATATCTTAATTTGTAAATGTAAATAATAAATCTTCTTCATACATGCACTAAATATACTCATGGATTTCCTCAGGGCTCAGTGCTTGGACCAATCCTATTTACCTTGTACATACCTTATATGATTCCATTAGGTAATGTTATTAAACAGCGTGGGATACATTTTCATTGTTATGCAGACGATACACAATTATATTTGTCCAAGAAACCCAATGAATCCAATCAGCTACTACAAGCATGTCTTAAAGACGTAAAAACCTGGATGACCCTTATTCATCTTGGGAATCAATTGGCAGCCTTTCACTTGATCTGCGCGTCGTTAACTTGGCCTCCAGTTCGAATGTTAAAAATATTTGTGTTATTTTTACTAGGACACGTTTTTATCACCCACATTAAAAAAGTTACCAAGATTGCCTCCTTCCACCTGCGTAATATCGCTAAAATTAGAAACATCTTGTCCCAAAATGATTAAGAACAACTGGTTCATGCATTTGTCACATCTAGACTGGACTATTGCAATGATTTATCTGGGTGTCCACGTCTTTAAAAAGTCTTCATTTAATCCAAAATGCTGCTGCCAGAGTCTTAACTGGAGTTAGTGGGAGAGATCACATCTCTCCAGTTTTTGTTTCTCTCCATTGGCTCCCTGTCAAGTCCAGAATTGAATTCAAAATCCTACTTCTAACCTTCAAAGCCATCAACAACCTAGCTCCATCTTATCTTTGAGATATTATTGTTCCATTTTGTCCCAACTTCACTCTCAAACTGAAGGTTTACTTGTGGTTCCTAGAGTTTTCAAAAGCAGAATGAGAGGCAGATCTTTCATTTCTCAGGCTCCTCTCTTGTGGAACCAACTTCCAGTTTCTGTCCATGAGGCTGACACATTGTCCAGTTTGAAGACTTTCCTTTTTGATAAATCCTATAGTTAGTGTCAGCTTCGGCTTCTTGACCTACCCCTTAGTCATGCTACTGTAGGCTTAGACTGCTAGAGAAAAAACTGACCGCATTTCCTCACTCTGCTGCTGTCTTTACTTGCTCTACTCTACTTGTTCGCATTTATAATTGTTTACGTGTGTTTTTTGTCTTTCTTCCTATAGAACGTACAACTGGACCTGGCATTCTGTGCTGGTCTGTCTCTACTTCCTGTCCTCTCAAACCCCAGCTGATTGAAGCAGATGGCCGCTCGTCCTGTTCTGCTGGAGGTTTCTTTCTGTTAAAAGGGAGTTTTTCCTTTCCACTGTCTCCTTTGTGCTTGCTCAGGGAGACTGTGATGAAGTGAAGACTCAACAGAATCTGCTGCTTCCTTAGATAGAGAACTTTACTAATTAGCTTTGTTAAATCAACTGAATTGAATTATGTTTATTATGCTGGACATGGGCACCAGTGACACCCACGACCCAAAGAGGAAGAAGCGAGTAAAGATACTGTAATGGATGGGTGGAATTTACAAATACTACAGTGGTGCTCAAAATACTTCAGTCATCAATTTGACCTGGTTTCGTTCATCAAACAAAAGTGAAAGAAATGACTGGATTAATTCAAGGCTTTTTTTTGCTTCAGAAGAACAACAGACTCCAATATCGACTGGGAAGAAAGATGGGGATAACGTTTTGCTCATGTTTGTCTTTGTTTGTCAGTAAAGTTAGCAAAATATATTTTTCACTTTTAATTTGACTAAACCTCAGAAAATAATCTCTCAACTGAAGTTAATCCAATTTAAGATGGCCACCGCAGCTCAAACACGCAACGTCTCACATTTTTACGTCACATATGAGAGGATTTCCCGTCAGTTAAGTCAGAGTCAGAGAGTCTTTATTGTCATTTGCACCGCATGTGGTACATGTGATGAAAACGAGATTATGTACACAAGGTCCCAGTTACATCAAACAACAAATGAAAGAGAAAAACAGTAATAACATCTAGAACTAACTAAGAAAAACATCAACTAGTAATACACTAAGCCTAATATAGTGGGAATAAACAGCAGCACGAACATGAGTTTGTATGAGCAGATGGTCACAGATGAACACAGATGAACACAGCAACAAGAAAACAGATCAGCATCAGTATGATGTGATATTTTGCAGTGTTTATTTTTTATTTTATTTTTATTTATTCATGAGTCTAACAGCCTCAGGGTAGAAGCTGTTCCTCAGTCTAGTGGTTCTACACTTGATGCTCCTCAACCTCCGTCCTGAGGGGAGTGGGGCAAAGAGTGAGTGTGCTGGATGAGTGAGGTCTTTCATGATGCAGGTGGCTCTTTTCCTGCATCTGGAGGTGTAAATGTCTGTGATGGTGGGGAGACTGACTCCAACAGACTTCTGTGCAGCCTTCACCACTCTCTGTAGAGCTTTCCTCTCTTCAACTGTGCAGCCTCCATGCCACACGTTGATGCTGGAGCACAGGACGCTCTCCACTGCACACCTGTAGAACGAGGTGAGAACTGGGCTGCTCAGACCAGCTCGTCTCAGCCGTCTGAGGAAGTAGAGTCTCTGATGACCTTTCTTGATCAGGCTGGTGGTGTTGTTGCTCCAGCTGAGGTTATCATTCACGAGATTTTCAGTAACGAAAAGTGCGTTATAAATTGAATTAATTATTATTATTATTATTGTACACCCAAGTTTTTGTAGCTGGAGACCACTTCCACTGCAGACCCACCTATTTTCAGTGGGGCGTGGGTGTGTTTGTTCCTTCTGAAGTCCACAATCATCTCCTTTGTCTTCTTCACATTCATGTGAAGATTATTCTCTTTGCACCAGCTCTCCAGGTGTTCCACCTCCTGTCTGTAGCTGGACTCATCATTGTTTGTGATGCATCCCACCACCGCTGTATCATCTGCAAACTTAACAATATGACAGCCTGGAAGTGTGGCTGTACAATCATATGTGAGCAGAGTGAACAGAAGGGGGCTCAGCACACATCCCTGAGGAGAGCCAGTGCTGAGGGTTATGGTGGAGGAGGAGAAGTTGTGGATCTTCACGGACTGTGGTCTGTCTGTTAAGAAGTCTAGTACCCAGTTACAAATAGAGGGGCTTAGTCCAAGTGTAGATAGTTTGTCTATCAGAGTTTGGGGGATCATGGTGTTGAAGGCAGATGTGAAGTCCACAAAGAGCAGACGCACGTATGAGTCCTTCTGAAATGAACGTATTGTTAACGTTAACGTATTGTCTATACAAAGAAAGGATGCAAAACTATTTAAAGTCACACTGACATAGTGTCACTTCTTTAATGTGATGCATTTCCTTCAAATAGTTGCATAAAAAACTTTTTTTTCCAACACCAAAACGCTCTAACTAGTTTAATTTAGCAGATATTGAGCTAAAAGCTAGAATATGCATTTATATTGAAAAGGTCAGAGGTTTAATTCTTCTGTCTGTGTCTAAAACTTGAGCAGATTTTAGTAGAAACAAACATAAAGCACATTTTTATTCAGCCGATCTGACAGATCTTCTGTTTTCAATCTAAACACGGCTGCGTCTTTTAAAACTAATACTCTGGGAGGGAGTCAGTGACTCATGCAGGAATGGATGGAGTTGGACAAACGGCATAAATATGAAACGGCTATAAGCAGCCTCATGAAAACTGGTTCACATTATATCCTGTTTGCATGATGCATTATGGGAGGGCCCTCTGACACTAATGCTGCATGTTTGTTTGCATCAGACCAGCAGTGAGAACAAAGTCAAACAATAAAAAATACTCATCTAAAGCTCACACTGCATTGTTGTTTCCATCATGTTTTACCCCCTGGTGAAGGATGGACTGCTGGTTTTGGGTTCTGACTCAGTAATTTGAAAAACCTTTTAAAGCATGCATGAAGCAGAATGAGGGAAGAAGTGCAAGGAGTGGGGAAAAAGAGGGAAATGGACTATATTTCTAATTATCTTTTTCTCCTATTTCCTTTTTTCGTGCCCTGTCAGGAGTGCACTCATACTGTGGGGGTTATTTCTACAGCTCATGCTGGTCTGAGTATAATTAGGCTTGGTGTACATGGCTGAACAGGGACTAATGCTCACATGAGGGCCTTTGTGGAGGGTGTTCAGAGGCAAGCCGAAGCTTTCATGGGGGGGTTAGGAGGAGTCCTGTCAGCATATTCACACTCGCACGTTGTACAGTGAATCACCCTGTCAGCTGACACAAGATGTCTTTGATTGCTCTTGAAGCTGCAGGTAAAAAAAATGCACACAAACGTTAAAATAAATGAGCATTTTTACTGCTGAATCCTTCAAGATGATCAAAAGACACAACAGTTGCATGTTTACAACCTGTGAAGGCTTCAAATTGCATATGTGTTTTTAAAAAAAAACTATAAAAGATGTCATTATTGCTATTCTGTTAGGAGAAGGAGATGTTTCCATGTTGCAAACTATGGAAACAATACGTCGACAGGGATTTGCAGTCAGTTGTGTTTTTCAAAATGTTGCACAGATTTTATTTTTTATAAAAACACTCACAGCAAAAACAAAGAATTTCTGACATTGAGTGCTCTTAGGTTTGAAAAACTGAATTATATGTAAGCGCACTAAAAATTTAAATTGTTGTAGAATTAAATTAATGGATTTATTAAAAATGCAGGACAAAAACTTTCTGAAGCTCTTGAGCTGAGTCTATCTGACGTGCATTTATCTACGGTGGCCGTGAGGTGTAAATGAACATTTAAAAATTAAAAAAATTAAAAAATATAAAAAAATAACAAAAACACATCATTTGAAAAAAAAAAGAATTACATTTGAAAAAATTGAATTATATTTGAAAAAAAAAAAAAAATGAAAAAAAAGAATTACATTAAGCCAAAGCAGAAGTGGTCAAAGTGGAAGTGGCCGGAATCACATTTGAAAAAACAGAATTACATTAGAAAAAAATGTAAAAAATAAACGTACCATAATAAATAAATAACTAAAGTTTAAAAAATGCACTAAAAACAAACCCCACCAATTCTGATTTTGCTTTATGTAATTCCGTTTTAAATGCACTAAAAACAAACCCCACCAATTCTGATTTTGCTTTATGTAATTCAGTTTTTTCAAATGTAACATTGATTTTTCAAATGCTATTCCAGCCATTTCCTCTTCGGCTTAAGGTAATTTCATTTTTTTTTTCAAACGTGATTGCGTTTTATCAAATGTACCGTATTTTCCGGACTATAGGTCACACCTGAATATAGGTCGCATTGTCCAATTATTGCCCAAAATTTGGAAAAATCCATAAATAGATCGCACCGGAATATAGGTCGCACCTACGTCACCGCCGACGTAAAGCGTCATCCACCGCTGACGTGACGCGTCACGGCTGAGACAACCCGGAAATATGGACCGAGTGTTTAGCTCTGTTGCAAATGTCTGCCACAGGAGCGCAAAGCAAGGCTTTTAAGAAGATTAACACGGTAAAAACAATTATTTGTTTGCTAAAAATTATTGCTGACATTATAGCACAAGGGTTAGTGGTTTATTAGCAGAGTGGTTTATTAGCTATTTGCTAAAATATACACAGAAATAAAACGGAAGCTAACACGAGACGAGTCCATCTCTTAAAACCCGAATAAAAAATTTGAATTTTATCTCAAATGTTTCATCCAGGGCAACAGTTTGTAAATTAAAGCCATATAATTACACTCTGGTCTCTGGCAGCAGAAAAAATATCCACCGAGTGGTTTCTGAGCTATTTATAACGTTATACTGTAAACAGAAATAAAACGAATGCTAACCGAGACGCTAACCGCTAATTAAAGATAGTTTTTTTTTTAATCTCAAACATCTCTGTTGTCTAAATGCTATGGGAAATTGCGCTCAGAGCGATTACCTGAAGGAATACAATCACGCCTTTACGGCAGGGGCGTCAGCGTCACGCCAGACATCTTAGGGCGGCCGTGGCATAGTGGTAATGGCAGTCGTTCCCCGATCGGAAGGTTGGCGGTTCGAATCCCGGTTCCCCACACCATGTGTCGTTGTGTCCTTGGGCAAGACACTTAACCCCGAGTTGCTCCCGGTAGGACTGGAAAGCACCTTGCATGGTAGTCTGCCGCTACCGGTGTATGAATGTGTGTAGCATTCAATGTGTGTAGCACTTTGAGATTTTCACTAATGAAAAGTGCGTTATAAATTGAATTCATTATTATTATTATTATTATTATTATTATTATTATTATTATTATTATTATTATTATTATTATTTTATTATCTCATAAAGCTACTCACTTGTAAATGTCCATACAGTGATTACATTCTGTAAGTTTCAGAAAAATCCGAGTGGTTCTTGACTTATCTTGCAAACAAACAGCTAACAAACACAGAGCTAACAATAGTTACCTCCAGAGCAGGAGGCCGGGCAACGACAGAGTCAGTCCGAGCAGAGGAGGATTTTTTTCTGACACATGAGCTGGAAACGGTCGGTGGATTCTCTGGAAGTGTCCCCCTAGTGGACAAAAGTGGTACTGCACCATTTTCTGCCGAAATGAAAAACGGTCACATCTGAGCCAAAAATTGGTCTAAAAATATGGAAAAAATCCATAAATAGGTCTCACCTCTCTATAGGTCGCAGGGCATGCAAATTAGGCAAAAAGCCGTGACCTATAGTCCGGAAAATACGGTAATGTCATTTTTTCCAATTGTGATTCTGGCCACTTCCGCTTTAGCCACTTCCGCTTTGGCCACTCTGACTTTGGCCACTTCAGCTTTGGCTTAATGTAATTCTATTTTTGCATATGTTGTTTATTTACACCTCGTGGCCACCATATTTATCCCTCAAAAGAAGACTAAATTGTGGGGATGGTACCCTGTTGTGTTGTGTTTTTTCCTGCTCTCCCTATCATCACCCCCTCTCCCTCCACCTGTGATGATCCACAGGTGTTGGCACATGTCTCATTAATTGTCTGTATTTAAGTCAGTCTGTCATTGATTGTCGATGCATCGTTGGGTATGACCTCGATCTGTTCCTTGTGTTTTTCTGAACAGGGACAGCAAGTAAACCTTAATGTTTTTGGAACAAGATGTCCAGGTGGACAGAAACTACCCGGTGTAGAAAAACAGGTAGGTTTTATTTCTTTTTAAAATGTTTGCTTGTCTGAAGCATCGCAGAGAGACAGATCCTTGCGAGTGGAGGGAGAAATGTTATCCACCACCAGGTGCAATGGTGGAGCGAGGGGGTGGCCAGATTAATCTTCGGCCACGCCACTGGGCACTCCGTCTGAGGAAACTACTTTTAAGCATCATAAAATTAAATAAAGTTTCTTCAAA
>JBBPBX010000686.1:0-120713 GCA_038048925.1 Garcialebias charrua
GAAGGGAACGAGGTGCAACATATCTGGCCCTTTCAATGCTGAAAGCTCGGTGAAGTGCAATTTTGGAGAAAGATGGATGGGCGTCAGCCGCTTAAGTACCCAGAGGGCGGGGCCTCTGGCGCGGCGGTGACGCCCCTGCCGTAAAGGCGTGAGTATATTCCTTCAGGTAATCGTGCGGGGGCGCAATTCCCATAGCAAGTATGTTGCACCTCGTTCCCTTCCTTCAGGGAACATGAGTTATGGTGCATAACTTTCAGTTTTCAAGATCAGTGTCTTTCTGGTCTCTAATTGAACAGGGAGTGCAAGTAAACCTTTGTGTTTTTGGTGCAAGATATTCAAGTGTGTGTGAATTACACTGTATAAAAAGAGAGGTTTTTTTTCTTTCTTTCTGAGACTATACAAATGCAATAGTAGAGCCAGTGGGGTGGCCAATGATTAATCTTCAGCCACCCCAATCATTTGAGAAAACTATTCTTTTAAGCAATATACTGTATATACAAACTAGAAAGCATATTGTCTTCGAATGATAAGGGTGGCCTGTTAACACATATACTGTAGGCCTACTGTGTTTGATGGTGGGTGGCCATCTTGGATTTTGAAGTGGCAACCCCCATTTTTGAAAGGAACCATTTTTACACCTATATACACCCACAGACCTAAATGGAAGTCAGTATCTCATTTATATTTCAAGTTATCACACTCACGACATGCACTGATGGACGAAGGGTATTTCCAATTCCCTCCGTTTGCTCCGTGACAGGTGACAACAAGAATGGTGAGCATCTTAGGCCCTTCCAGGTCTTAGATGATTTCATAAGGAGAGCCATTTTAACAAAGAAGCCAGGTGAACAAATGCTTCATTTAGTTTTTTCAGAGTAAAAAGCAACATCTCTCCATCGACAGCAAAAGTACTAACGGTAATGGGAACCTTTGGGGCAGAGCTTATAAAGTCTTGGAGAACTTTACCAAATTGAACCAAATGATTTGTGTGACTTAAAGACTGCTAAGACAAGAAGTGCTCTTTTGAATTGTTTTCCACTTTCATTTAACGCAGAATTTAGACACCTGAGCAATGTGAGCACAGGTAATGCCACTTGTGTAATCAATACTTAATCAGCTTTAAAAGTATAGCTATACATCTTGAGCCTTTCACTGAGGCAATCTGAACACAGCTTTTATAGTTATCTTTAGAAATCAACAAACTTCAATTGCAGAGTGATTCTGTTTACTCTGTTGGTACTCTCTTGATGCTACATTCCCCTTAGTTGAGTTATTATGAAGTGCACATGTGCAATCATTCACTTACACACATGAAATATATACACTTTTTGCATCTGGTACTAAATTGGCAGAGGAAAGGTCAATGTGTGAGGCAGACCACCCTTTTATAGGCACTCAAGAAAAATGGTGTCCGGTAATGACTCCCTTGATAGCAATAGTGAGAAGCTTTCAAGACAAGGGCCAAGGGTTAAATGCTGGTCATTTAAGCTTTTCTCAACTGTGTTCACATATGTGCACGTTTGTGTGTGTGTGTGTGTATGCGTACACTGTGTGTGTGTATGTGCGCGCTGTGTGTGTATGAGAGCTTGACGACTTGGCAAAGTTAGCGGGCTGATGTTACCACTTTACTGAACAACAAGAGGAGGTGGGTGAAATTACATCTCAATTCGACCTAATTTAAGTGGCAGTAGTTGACTTTGTAAATAACTAGATTGTATAAGGCAGTGCATCACTCCTTAAGGGTGACGCAATGACAAGATGACAGTTTTATGTCCAGATGTTGAATAACAGTTGCTCAGACTTCTTTCAGATGTGTTCTGGACTACATTTAGCTTCGGTAGGAGAATTGACTGCTATCCATCCATTCATCTATCCATTATCTTTTACCTGCTTATTCCTTTTTTGGTGGCGGGGGTCGCTGGTGGCCATGTCCAGCTGTCAATGTGCCCTGGCCATGTCTCCAGTCCATCACAGGGACACATAGAGACAAATGAGACAAACAACCTTTTACTCTCACTCACACCTAGGGAAAATTTAGTGTTTATGTTTATGTTTGTTTATGTTTATTAAATTTTTTCATTTTTTTTACAAAAGAAACAATACAAGACAATCCCATAAATGATAATGTACAAAATATAAAAAAATGAAAGGTAGCAGAAAGAAGAATAAATCTTATTATATCTGCCCCTTTTTTCCAACAATCAGATTAAACAATAATAATCTTCAACCAACAGTACAAAATGACTAACTCTTTCTAATTTTCTAACTAATACAATACACATTACGCTATTTCATATATTTTTTTAACACATTCGTTTTGATCATTTTCTTAAATGTAAACATTGACTTGGCATTTTTAACTACATTCTCCAAGCCATTCCATAATCTAATTCCCTGGATTGAGGTAGAACGTCCCTTCAAACTAGTTCTGAATTGTGGTTTTACAAACATCTCTGTCCCCTTAAGATTATAACAACTTTGTCTTTTAACAAAATGCATTTGGATATTTAAAGGTAATGCATTATTTTGAGCCCTATACATAACTGATAAAATATTATAGTCTACCAAATCATGGAACTTCAATAACTTCAGTTGATAAAATAATGTACTTGATGGATGACGGTAATGTTTTCTAGTGATAATTCTTACAGCTCTTTTCTGTAATACAAAAATAGGCTTTGTGATTGTTTTACACGCATTCCCCCAAACATCAATACAATAGATTAAGTGTGGAACAATGATTGTGTTATACAACAAATACAGAGCTTTATCATTCAATAGGTCTCTGACTTTGTACAGTACTGCAATCGATTTAGCTATTTTTATTCTTACGCCAAATTTACACTACATGCGGTCCGGCTCCGCCCCCCGCTCCGCAGGTCGCAGCTGAGCGAGTCCAGTTTCCACTACCTCCGCTCCGCTCAGGTCCGCCTGGATGCGCCGCTCCGAGACGCATGCGCGGGAATTGCGAGATCGCGCGATAAATCAAGTGATAAATAAGTAAGTCAGAACAAAACAATTCATTCGGTGGAAGAAGGAGAACAACAGTAGAGACTGCTGCCTTGATCTTCTCTCGTAAATGAGCGACAGGACATGGTTTGAGCAACAGGAAGTGATGTATTACATTTCAGAATAAAATACTTTATTTATTTATTTATTTCTTGTATTGCGTTTGTAGGCGTAGTCATAAATGATAGTTTGACAGCATTTTTGTACAAATAAATCCGTATAGAGCTAGGATTAGTCCGCCCGTGGTGATTTTATTTTGTAAATACGGAAGTTGTGCTCGTTCCTTTTCCTGTTGGTGCGACGTAATCTTCAAAAGTTGACTCCGGCACAGCTCCGGCGTCCGGCAGAAATAGAAATATTTCTAATTTTGACGGACTGCCGTCCGCTCGCCGCTGCTCGCCGCCGCCGTGCGGAGCCAGTGTAAACTCTGTCATTGATTATAATGGGTGCGTATTTGCTGCGGAGGTCGGACCGGAGCGGGGCGGAGCCGGAACGCATGTAGTGTAAATTTGGCGTTACAGAATTTATGTGTTGTTTCCATGTCAGTTTGTCATCAATGATAACACCCAAAAACTTCACCTCACTCACTCTACAAATCTCAACACCCTCAATTTTGAGTGGAACATCAACAGTTTTCTTTTTATTACTGAATATCATGTAATTAGTTTTTTCTAGATTTAATGATAATTTATTTATTTTAAACCAAGTTTGTATCTTGACAAATTCTGTCTTTATCAATTCCAACATTTGTTCTATATCTTCACCTAAACAGAAAAATGTGGTATCATCAGCAAAAAGTACACATTTAAGGAGTCCTGACACATTTACCAAGTCATTCACATATAAAATAAATAGCTTTGGTCCAAGTACAGAGCCTTGGGGAACTCCACATGTGATATTACAGAGGTCAGATCTTACATCATTTATTTGTACAAATTGTTTCCTATCTTTCAAGTAGCTAGATACCCACTGTAATGCTGGTCCTCTAATACCATATTTGTTCAGTTTTTCAAGGAGAATGGTGTGATCAATAGTATCAAATGCTTTTTTTAAATCAACAAAAATACTGATACAATATTGTTTTTGATCGACAGCAGTAGTTATTTGTTCCATTAATTCCATGAGAGCCATTGATGTAGAGTTTTTTGCTCTAAACCCATACTGACTGTTGCTTAGAATATTTTGTTTATCTATAAATTGATCTAGTCTGTTTACAAATAGTTTTTCAAGAATTTTTGAAAACTGTGGTAACAAGGATATAGGTCTATAATTGTTGAACACACATTTATCACCATTTTTAAAAAGAGGAACTACCTTAGCTACTTTCATATTATCTGGAAATATTCCTGTTGAAAATGATAAATTACATATGTATGTAAACGGCTCAATAACATGGCTCATTATGTCCTTTACAAACATCATATCCATGTCCACCCAGTCTTTTGATCTCTTGTCTGTAAGATTTTTTACTACATTCATTATTTCCTCTTTGTTAGTTCCATTTAGAAAAATACTATTTGCACAACCTGTAATTGAATGGATCACATTATTATCTACTTTTGGTATTTTAGCTGCAAGGCTTGATCCAACATTCACAAAATATTGATTAAATCCATTTACAATTTCATTTTCATCATGAATTTCATCGTTGTCTTTTACAAAATATTTTGAAATACCAGTTTTTGCTTTATGATTCTTCAGGACACTATTCATTACTCGCCATGTTGCTTTCATATCACCATTACTTTTATCTAATAATTTACTATAATATTCTTTCTTATGTTTCCTTATAATCCCTACTAATTTATTTTTATACTTTTTATATTTTTCTTCAGCGCTCTGACTTCGCAATTTCAAGAAACATGAATACAAATAATTCTTTTTTTTACAAGCATTTCTCAACCCTTTTGTCATCCATGGTTGATCAACCGTATTTCTCTTTGTGTAATTTGTTTGCACACAATTCTTTTCATACAGAGCTTCCAAGATATTCATAAACTCATCATATGCTCTGTTCGCATCATCAACATACACTTCATTCCAGTCTTGTTTATCTAGATCCTCTTTTAATTTTTCCAAAACTTTTTTTGACGTGTTTATGATCTTTTTCTTCGTTGTAACTGCTTTTGTGATGCTTTGATCATTTTTATAGATTGTGAAAACTGGTAAATGATCACTTAAGTCGGTCGTTAAGATACCACCTATCACGTCCCCATTTGTTATATTTGTGAAAATATTATCAATTATTGTGGCACTATGAGTTGTAATTCTTGTTGGCTTTGATATCAATGGATACATATTTAAACTGTACATTGAGTTTATAAATGTGCTTATGTTATTTGAATCTGTTTTATTTCCCATATCAATGTTAAAGTCTCCACACAAAAAAACATTTTTATTAAAACTCTTCTCCATTAGCTCCAAGATTTTATCCGTGAATATTTCTATATTTGCTCCTGGTGATCTATATACACAACTTATTATTATGTTTTTATCGTTTTTGTTTATTATTTCTATTGTTATCATTTCCATAATATTATCAACTATTATTGACATTTCACTATTTAATTTACATTTTATTTCATTATTGACAAATAGAGCGACTCCACCACCTCTTTTATTATTTCTGTTCATATGATATAATTCATACCCCTCGATGTGAATATTACTTGTGTTATCATCATTGAGCCATGTCTCTGACAGCGCTATTATCGTAAAAGTTCTATTTAACTGTTTTAAGTAATCTGTTATTTTGGATATGTTTGCATTTATACTTCTGCTATTAAAGTGAATAATAGAGAGAACTCCATTTGATATATTGATGTCATTAAACTGCTCTTCATTATAATATTCGCTATCTTTTATTACAGGAAATTTTTTTTGCATCAATCACATTTTCAACATTATATATTTTAGGTTCTGAGTCTTCGTATGTTGTCATGTTCTAATGTATTTGTTCATTTCACTGTATATTTTATCCATTTTGAGTGTGAGTTGTTTCATTGATTTGTAATTTTTCATCTCCTGAGTTCATCCAGATCCTTCAGCTCTTTTATCATTTTAGGCTGAGACCCTTCCTTTGTTTTGATAAAGATGTATCCATTTCTTGTCCATGTTGATGCTATTTTGTTCTGTTTTTTTAACAACCTTGCTTCATGTGCAATGTTTCCATTTTTTTTGGTTAGATGTTCATTTATGTAAACGTTTGATCCCCGCAGATTTTTTTTTTGCTTGCATAACATCGTTTTTTAACTTCCTACTACAGTAATGAACTTGACGACTACTGACGGTCCGAATCTTGTTGATTTACTGGGCAGGGTGTGATAGAACGAAATGTCCCCATAGTCTATGTCAATGTTCATGTCCTGTAAAAAAGTAACTACATGCTCCTCCAGAGTCTCTTGTTCTTCCTGAGATGCATTCTCAGTTGGGTCTTTGTTAGTAAGAGTTCTTGCATATGTCCGACACTTACTAACATCAAGTCCTGAGATCACCAAGTTGTCTTGCATTGTGTATTGTTCTAAGTCATCTATTTTTTGTTCCAGTTCAGCAATTTTATTGTTTTTGCTAATTATCAGTTCTTTCAGTTGTCTTATTTCATTAACCAGACCGGCCTGGGAATCCATTTTTGCTGATACTTTTTCTATTTGTTCACCCATAAAGTTGAGTGATTGTTTAAAGTCTTGCATTTCTGTTGAGTTGTTTCCCTTCGAGTCTGGTGACTTTGGTCCTTTACCTCTCGTCATACTTACAGAGTTTGTAATCTAGTGGTAGCAGGTCTCTGGTTTGTTTGCTGAACCACGTGGCCCTTCCACGAGGCTCACAGGCCTAACGATGGTGGCTGTGGCCCAGCAGTGCAGCACCCAGATCAGCAGTTATTAGATCAGAACTCACGGTCTCAGCAGCCTGCAGCAATCAGATCTGTTATCCGAAGAGGTTTGCTCACTAGCCCGGCTTAGACGGCGGTCCTCCGGTTCACGCACGGCGCTTGGCCTCCTCCGGTCGCCGCAGCTCCGATGTTAGCCCAGTTAGCACAGCACGTAGCTCCAGGCGCAGCTCCGACGCCAGCCCAGCTCCAGGCGGCAGTCCTCCGGCTCGCGCACGATGCCCAGCCCAGCTCGAAGCTCCAGGCGGAAGTCCTCCGGTTCCCTCACGGCGCTCGGCCCAGCTCGAAGCTCCAGGCGGAGGTCCTCCGGTTCGCGCACGTGCTCGGCCCAGCTCGAAGCTCCAGGCGTCACAGTAGTTCAGATGCTAGCTCAGTTAGCACAGCACGTAGCTCCGATGCTAGCCCAGCTCATTGCTCCCGACAGCGGTACACCGGTACTTGCACGGCGCTCAGCCTCCTTCGGTCGCAACAGCTCCGAGGTCTGCACAGGATACCTGTCGACGGCTTTTCAGTCCGTGCGGCGTTCAGCCCTCTCTGGTCACGGCGGCTTCGAGGTCGGCTAGCCAGCTTAGCCTGTGGCTCGAGACGCAAGCTCACAGATCCGCGCTCGGCCCCCTCCAATCAAAGATTCAAAATCGGTCAGCCAGCTCAGCTCGTGGCTTCTGGTGGCGACTCTTCAGTTCGTCCGCGAGCACAATTTAGTGTTATCAATCAGCCAAACACGCATGTTTTTGGTCTGTGGGAGGAAACTGAAGTACCCGGAGAAAACCCATGCATGCACAGCGAGAACATGTAAACTCCACCCAGAAGGGCCACCGGACCAGGATTTGAACCTGGACGATCTGCTCGTGGAGAGGCAGCAGCTGCGCCGCCGTTCTGCCCGAATTGACTGTCCTACAGAATCATGTACGCTCTCAAATACCAGCAGCTATGATTTGCCCACATTTTAGTATGGAAAACATGCTGGTTTGCAAACTTGGACTCTCATATTTGACTATTGCAATTAAGCATTGTTTTTGTTCTTTTTTCCTTCCTGTTTTATTGTATTCCACTGACACCCCCACACCCCCAATAATAAAATAAAATAAAAAAAATCCTCATGTATGTGGTTGACTACAATGGCACAACCCTCAACCTAGTCAGCATCTTCCTTTATCACACAGTTGGCATAGGTGGCATATTGGCATGCCACCTAAGATCCTCAGCAACTTTCACAGCTGTGTGGTTGAGAGCATCTTAAATCAACTGCGTCACAGTCTGATGGAGCAGCGCCACTGCCATGGACTGCAAACACCTGCAGAGAGTGGTGAAGACTGCTGAGAAGATCACCAGGCTTCCACTGCCTTCTCTGCAGCGTACCTACCACTGCAGAGTCTACAGGAAGGCTGCCTCCATCCTTAAGGACCACCCTCTACATAGTCTATTCAAACTTCTACCCTCAGGCCAGAGATACAGAAGTTTGAAATGCTGGACCTCCAGATTCAAGAACTCCTTCCTTCCAAGTGCCATCAAACTGAATGTTCCTGTCACTCGATTGAATCTCTTTGCACATTTTTTTCTTATTTGATATTGCATTTTGCACATTCTATTGGTACTTTTGATTTTCCTTTATTTATAAATTCCTTTCAATGCTTGGCATTCATTGTGATGTAGGGAATGTAGTCAAGGGCAGCACATGTAACATTTGCACTAAACTGGATCTCCAGGCAAGCAGGTATGAACAACACAGACACATGTATGAATTAGCAATCCAGTGTTTCCCCTGCCGTTATTCAAGGAAGACGCCCTGCCCTGCCAACAGAATCGAGCAACCCCCATACCAAATCCCTCACCCCTCATGCAGCTCCACCACTTCTAGATGGGAAGCCGAGATTGTAACTGCTCAACTCAGATTATAAACCATGTGCAATATAAATGGAGCACTACGCTAACACAGCCCCGGTCGACAACTGCCGGCACTAACAAAGCACTGAGCTAACCAACTCCTACTCCTCCTGACCCGTCGACAAAAACCCTGAATGAAGAAACGTGCGCCATCCTAAGGCAAGTAACCTAGGGGAAACACTGCTATTCTTCACAATTTTCAACTACGGTAATAATAAGGTATAAAATAGGAACTGACTGTTTAAAATGTGATAATCAAGGCCCCAAAGTTGAAGGCTGAAGTGGTGGGTGAGCTTTAACAGCAAAACTACCTGTAAATGCATTGTTTTTGTTCTTTTTTGCAGGTGACCAGAGAAGAAAGAGCAATGCTGGCAACACTAATCCATCTAGTTTGACACCCATCACAGCAAAAAATTTATCTTACTAGAGTGAACAGATATCATGTATACAGATAAAAGACACATAAGCCACAACGGGCACCCCCTCACCCTTTTCTCCACACATTCTAATATACACAATAAAGGCTTATTGTACAACACTGTTCCCATGAGGATCATGCGTTTTGGTTCGTGAGTGTGTGTGTGCACATGTGTGCTCGCTGTAATCCTTGTGTGCTTTCATTCCAGGGACTCATTTGTCTTCATTATCATCATACAGCTGGAGGAGGAAAGCCTGTTGGGGCTCATGGTAACTGTACTGCCTCTGTGCCTCTGTAGAAGAAAAAAAAAAACTATACTACCTGGAAATTTGTCTTGTCACCTGACTGTAAAGGTCAGGGATATTAGGAGGAAAATAAGACCTCTGCAAACTGCATTTCCAATACTGTCAAACTGAGGGATGGAAATCTGACAAATAGCCACGCTCACAGGACAGGATTTAAAAAAAAATTTTCTATGTAGTGTTTTTGTAAGCAACCTGTTTAAAATTGAACCATGGAGCAAATCATATTCTCAAACCTGCCACTGAGCTTTTGTATGGGTAATAAACACCCAATTTCAAGCTTGTTTGCAAGCATAAGGCAAACATGAAAAACTTTTTGCAACCACTGTCTTTTTCAGGAGATCAGAAGGCAAAACTGCCAACACCACAGAAACCGTGGATGCGTGACAAAGTCGATCCTAACAAACTTGGACAGAGAACGGATTTTCCAGGCCCATTTATAACAGAACATCTCCGAGCTTAGTCTTGAACAAAAGTGATGAAGACAGCAGAGCTATGTAATCACAAGTATTTGACTGTGCATCAAACTGATCAAAGCCTGAGATAGTATTCCTTTGCTGCTATCGGTTCAAACATTTTTTCTGCTGGAGAACTTCACGGTTACACCTCATTAACAAGGACCACCGTGTCTGCACCTAGACTGGCCTGCAGTGCATTTGATAGGAAAACACATCTTAATCAGAACTAAACATCTATTTTACTAACCATGTTATCAAAACATGAGAGCCTAAGAAAAAATAAAATGAGACACACAATTGCTAATTCCTGTCCAGCATGGTTTTTACACCACATCACAGGTGGCACACAGACATGCATGTCTTGAATCTTTCTCTCTTTAGTGATTGCTAATTGCATCTCGACCACAATCACTGAAATCTATTTTCCCTACGCCCAAATAGACTAAAAGAGACTGTTGGTGAAAGTGAAGTGAAATCACCTTGGCAATAACAACTTCCAGCTGAGCAGATAAATCAAGAAAACATTTGTTCTGTTTCGAAAAGAGGGGAAAAAAGAATCCTTTGAATGATGGAAGACGTGTCACAAAAGTACCATTAGCAAAACAAGACTAAGGCTCAATTAAACCTAGACTGAACTGAAAAAAAAAATAAAAAAATAAAACGGTAACTGAGCAGATGCAACAGTGGCAATGAAGTTGAAATGCAAATGCAGTCTCCAAAATCTTAAAGCGCACACAAACAATCAATCTGACAGGTGAACACACAAGCATAAAAGGAAAAAGATGTGGGTGTGTTAAGAAGTGAGATGCAGGGAGACTCCCGTGCGTAATTACAGCCTGGTGGGAGTGAAGCTGATAACTGAGGACTGCATACAGTATATCAACATCAGGACAAGCAAAAAGGAAAGGAGAGGATCTACTTTTCTCACTGGCTCTGCTTTTTCATTTCCTTCAGATAGTTATCCAATAACCTGTGTGTGTACTATGCACACAAATATAGATGAAATTATTTAGAAAAAACATGAAACACTGCCCAACCAGACAGTGTGTTTCCACAAAGTCCAAGTCAGGTAAAACCTCTTAATGGAAATGTCACATAACCACCTTAATGAAGGTATTACTAACGCTTTAAAGTACTAATTGCATTACCAAGGATTGCTAAAGCTCCAGTTTCCTCTACAGCCTATTATCCCAAATACATAACCAATTTATTCTGTCATTTTAATTGCATGCTCATGTAAAAACACACTAGCACAAGTAACTATGTGAAGGAAGGATGTTCTTCCAATGCAACAAATCCAATATATATTAACTGTTTTTATGAACTTTCATGCATTTTTTATATAAATAAAAAATGAAGCTGCTTCACCTAATCGTAAGAAACAGTGTTTAGGATGCTATGCTTCTATTTTCACATTAAATTTTCTTCTTCGCATCTGTTTTTACTTTCTTCTCAGTCCCAGTGTAATTCAATTCAGTTCAGTTTATTTATATAGGGCCAAGTCACAACAGAGGTCATCTCAGGGCACCGAACAGAAACGTTCATACATAAAAATAATAATTGAACACTACAGTATCTGAGGAGCAGACTGCTTTGAATTTAACTCCATCACAGAAATATAGTACATATTAGTAATATAGTACAGTATACACAAGTTAAAGGGAGCTGTTGTGCCAAAATACAAATGATAATTCATACCTTAATTTAATCTATTTATTCACATGAAAAATAGACAAATATGTTTTTCTTTCCTTGAAGTGTTAAATTATTTCCAACAAACAGGATGGACTGTCCTCGTCATGGTGTTTCTATAGCCTTTCACGTGTTTTTGCATAAGCTGTCACTGTCGGTTCTCCTGCACAGCTGGAAGGGGTTAGGAGGTTTCTTATAAGCTGCTAAAGCAATCTAGACATTTTCTTAGAATAGTCAACCTTTATATTCTCTGGATTGTCACAGTATGCGTTTTGCTTTGAGACCAGACTCGGTAAAAAGCACTAACATATCGTACAACAGCTGAGTGTCTTGATGATGTCACAGTAGTAACAACAGCTAACAATTTTGCAACGAATAGCCTTTCAGAACGCAGTTCCTCTCAGTATTGCAAAGCTGTGTTGCTATGGGTACAGGTCTTGTGATGGGATTTTTATTTATTTATTTTTTTCAAGATTGTCCTTGAGGCTTACTATTCAACAAAACTTTTATGCTATACACCGGAACCAAGCTGGTCTTTCTCAGGAGGAAGAAGTGCAACATAAGTTTGTACATTTTGCCATATCGCCAAGTCTTGTACCTAATCTGTGTAATAAGTTTAAAGGATTGAACTTCTCTGTAGAAAACATCTGAATTTTCCAATGTACTCATGACTGACGTCACAATCTAAACAAATGCCTGTTATGGAAAGCACACACCCATCACCAGATGTATTTTTCTGATAACCAACTCATCCATTCGGTACAGGATGACCTTATCTATCAAATGAGCCAGTGCAGTGACAGAGAGAGGGGAAGAGAGTTGGCAGAGCAGACGAGGGGGGGTGGCAGCGTCATGGGCATGAATGACACACTCCCACCTCATTCTGTTATCCCAACAATGAACTGCCTCTCTGTGAATACAACAGGTCCCTGCCCCTTTAGCCTTTAAACAACAAGAGGACACCAACAGCATTTAGAAAAGGAATGGCTATTTCCCTATTCAAGGAAGGCACTTCTCATTCTCTGACACATATACTGTTGGTCAGACTGAAAGCAGAAGCTCTGTACTATTAAAGCAAAAGCTTAGAGTTCTTGAAGTGGAGCTCTGTGAAAAAGGTATGAATAATTATTATCTCAATTCCTATGGATGGTTCTTTGAACAAGCTCAGTTTGGAGAAATTATTTAATTCTGACAGGACTGGTAAGCCAACAGCTAGTCTGAGCTGGGCCAAGGCTAAAGTGGATTTCTGCAGCCTTCTTAAAACAACTCCAGTTTCAAAAATAATTATAGTTCATGTAAACAAGGGATGTACGATATTGGATTTTTGGCCGATATCCAATATGCCAATATATTAAAACTTATTTGGCCGATAACCGATACAATACCAATATTATTTTCCTAGACCTACTTACAGAGACTACATAGTTTTCTCTGCTGCAGAATTAAAATACTACCAGTACATTATTCTGCATAGTCTTTGCTAATTTGGCCTATCGAATGCAGATGCCAAAAAGGGGGTTGAAAATGATGTAACACTTCAACTTGGATTATGTTTAATGTTAAATTTATTCATGGCCTTTACTCTCTGTAACACAATGATAATAATAATAATAATAATAATAATAATTGTCTAATCTTGTCATCTGCGTATGTTTCCCATACACAGACGAAATTCGTCTCTGCATTTAACCCAACCACCTACCAGGCGGTGCAGTGAGCAGCCATAGAAGGCGCAAATTTGTGAATTTTCACAAATCTAAACTCAACGGCGTGCTTGACATCATCACGTTGTGCTGGCGCTGCAGGCATCCTTGTCACTGGGTTGTCAAACAAAACCAGCGCCCCTCTTTTATATCGGTGAGTTATTTTTATGGAATGGCCGATGTCTGATATTTACCTTTATCGCCAATATCGGTATCTTTATCGCTAATATCGGCCGATACCGATACGTGCCGATAATATTGTGCATCCCTATGTTAACATTTCCATTTCCGTGAATTTCATATTCCGCAGGTGTTTTCACATATGGTCATTTGTAAGCTGAAATAGCCGTGGCACCAGGCACTTCTGATGCAGCATGAGACACTTTTTACAGGAATATCCAAACTAGTACTGTATAGGAATATTTCATAATTCTGCTAGAATGTATGACGCTAAGTTCATGGGGATATAAAGGTTTATAAAAAGTAAAACAATGATCCTTTACTGCATGTGGCAAGAAACGGCATACCCATTACAAAACGCTGAATAAGTACGGTAACAGCGAAGCCTGAAGGTAGTGACTGACAAAATCCAGACGTAAATGAGCAAAATAAAACTTTAAACAAACAGGAAGAAATAATGATGAAAATCCTCATTTAAATCTTTTTACCACCAGTCTGCGCCGGAGGTGGTAAACACCCTGGACCGGTCGCAACTCGCAAGTCCATCACAATCCACATGAAAACAATCATTCACACTCTCACTCACATCTAGGGACAATTTAGAGTTACCGATTAACCTATATGAACGTTGAAGAAACCAGAAAACGGGGAAAACCCATACAATCAGAAAGGCCTCGGGCCAAGAGGCGAACTTGTGACCTTCTCACTGAGAGACAAGTTTAACCACTTTCCCACCAGATTATAAAAAAATCAAATAAAATTACACCGTTAACAACGGCTACATGAAATAAAGGTTTATAAAATTGCATTCAAGTTGTTTTAAAACAGCAGCCATCATTTACTGTTTTAGCTCATCCTGCATTTCACCAAACTGTGCAAACATCAAGACAAGAAAGTTCATGCTCAGTAATCCAGGTATCAAATCCGATAATTCTCAGGTCATCTGGACAGTTTAAACGTTTCACCCTCACTCCAGAGGGCTTCATCAGTCAGAGTAGTTCCAGCACACTGTTCCCCCACCAAGCCGTAAACAACTTAAGTGGACCAACCATCATTTAAAAGAGCTTCTTTTTTTCTTTTTTTCTTTTTTTTAACAAAAAGACTGATCTTTCCTGCCCAGCCCAATTAAAGGTTCAGTATGTAATTTCTGGAACACGCTGGAACTTAGGAAAATTTTGAACAGAGACACGTTTCTGGTCCCTCCCCCTCAGAGCCATATATGGCTCTGTTACCCTTGCTCTGCTGAAATTCAAATTCAAGCTCTGTTTTTATTGGCTGATTCAAATTCAAGCTCTGTTTTTATTGGCTGGTTACAAACTCTGTTTTTATTGGCTGGTTAACGGCGTGTCACTGTGGCTTTTTAGAAATGCTTTTAGAGAAGCAAGGGGACAATAGTTTTTTTCAGAGATTACTTGTCTAAAATCAGTATGTCAGGAGGTAGTGACAGAGAGAAGAAATATGTTAAAAATATATTCAGGGACGGCCCAAGGCATAAGCAAACTAAGCGGCTGCTTAGGGCCCCGGGGCCAGTAGGGGGCCCCCTAAGTGCAACAGATTTATTAATTTTTTTAGTAATGATTTCCATGTGATTGTATTTAATCTTTTAAGTTCATCTTTTGCAAATTGTTACATGCATTTACATAGTTTTAAGAACTAATTATTCAACTTTGAATGTCTTTGTTTAAACAATTTTACATGGTTTCATTGTTCATTTACATAATTTAAGTATTTCGTTGATATTTTTATTTTCTTTTGTCTGTTTTTGCGCAATTCAATTAGTTTTTATGCATCCATGTTATTTTATCTGTTGTTTGTTGTTGTTCTTGCGCTCCAAATTATTTTGAACATTACTGTTGCAGTTCTTTGGAACCAAAGTTAATAAACCAGATGGCATTTTTGCAGTAAAATACATTGCATACTAGTGTTATTATTATTATTATTATTATTTTTAGTTACTTTTAGTACCAAAATACACATAGGATAATGTAACCGGGGCTGTCAGAGTTGCAATGGGTTTATGTTAGGTCAGTGAATGATCTGATCATCTGACTGTTGATTGCAGTAATCCACATTATTGCTGGGTTGCAATCACGTGACCCGGAAGTGGCGCGAAATTCAGATGCGGGGCAGGAAGTGATTTTCCCCAGTTCAAAACACAGCAGAATGGATTACAGCAAGTATGCCAAAGCCCTAAATAAACTGGCGAGGACGAGTTTTGGGTTAACCATTTAGGATCAAAAGAAGCTTTAAATGGTTGTCGACTTGTTTCTGCCCGGGTGAGTAGTGAGATGTATTATTTATTTAGTAATTAGCCTATGCTAACTACGCTATCGCTAATGCTAACAACAAGTTTAGTTAGCCCCCTGTTATTTCTATGTGCGTGGATCTACTTAAAAATAATATATTTAGCTTCTGTAAAGCCAAATTCGTGCTGGAGTTGTATGTGTTAACGTTGAGTCATATGCATTTCTACACTGTAGGTCAGAGATCTACAGTAACTCCATTAAAAAGGTAAGTTAATGTACTGAAAATATTATGATTTTTTTTGTTTTGATAATACAGTATCATCAAGGTGATCGTATCTTCTTTGTAACTTCAGATACTAGCTGGTTAAACTCAAGGTGGCCATACATGGGAGCCTCACCAGATGGAGTCGTTTCATGTGACTGTCATGGAGCCAGGGTGTGTGAAATCAAGGTAAAATTTATTTCTCAAAAGGTTTGGACTACTGCACTGCAGACTTAGCTTTTTTAGATTTTTCTACCTGGATTATTGAGCATGCATTAGGGTACTGCACTGCAGACTTTGCGCACCTCATAGGGCTGGACGATATGGCCAAAATTTTTATCACGATATAGTTCTTAATTTCGGTCGATATCGATATAATTCGATATCGATATAAACAATATAAAAGCCTAAAAAAAAACTATAAACTATACAAATAAATTAATGTTCTCCTTGTATTTGTATTTAGCCTCCAAAAAGATGGAAATCACCATCAAATAAACATAAACTTCTCAACCCAATAATTCTCAGTCGGGTCATCTGGACAGTTTATTTTTTATAGAAACGTTTCACCCTCCATCCTCCATCCAGTTTCTATAAAAAGAAACTGTCCAGATGACCCGACTGAAAATTATTGGATTTGGTACCTGGATTATTGAGCATGAACTTTCTTGCCATAAAATTCTCAACTGTGTCAATATTAATAGTTTTAACTTTAAACATCTTTAAAATTTACAGCATTGAAATTCATAGTTAATTAAATAAAACTTGTGGGTGTTGTTATTTATAAGAAGCTGACATAGAAATCTCATGGAAATTACTTAAGAATAAAAATAACAATCAATTGCATTACTGTATAAAGTAAAATAGTTTTTGAATGACAAAGTTTTGAATATATTGAATAATGTAATAATTGTTCCATATTTAATCTGTTGTATTGAAGTTTGGGGAAAAGCATGTAAAACTATTACAAACCCTGTTTTTTTTGTTTTGTTTTTAAAGAGCTACAAGAATTATTAGTAGGAAGTGCTATGGTCACCCAACAAATATTTCATCAGTTTAAATTATTAAAATTTTATGATTTGGTTGAACATAGTATTTTACAAGTCATGTATAAAACTGAAAAAAAAATTACCCCCCAAATATTCAATTAAAATTTGTTTAAAGTTATTAAACCCTGAAGGGAATGTAAATGTTTGTAAAACCTCCATTTAGGACTAGTTTGAAGGAGCTGAGTTGTAAATCAGGAAACAGGATTGTGTTGACTTGATATCACCATAAACATTTCTAAAACTATTTATATGTTTTAAAAGATGATTAAATCAAAGTTGTTGGGAAGGTGTGGTGCAGGTGAAGTGAAGGTTGTTTGTTTGTAGTTATTTTGTATTTTTTAAACAAGGGGCAGATATTAAAACACTATTTTCGTCTTTCTGCACATTTTCATTCAGTGTTTTTTCTTCTTCTGATGAATTTGTTTTATTTTGAATAAAAAAACATGCAGCGCTGCTGGGGCTGTTTGTTTACGTTGTAGTTTCAGGGAAACGTTGGCTCAAACTTTATTGTTCTTCATCTTCTGACTCTCATATTATATCGAGTGGAAACTCTTCAGATTAAACAAGTTAGAATAGATGTTTCCACCGCTAGTTAGAACGACTTTGTCACGTTTTGCAAAATAAAGAAACCGAGTAGGACTCGCTGCAGATGAGACCTGCAGTTTAACAAAACCGAACTACGTCCACACCGACGAATTAGTCTTTCCTCTCATCAGTGATGTCGTCTCTTTCTCTTCGCTTGTGAAACTTTGTTCAGTCACATTCTGACGGTCATGAGCACTCGTTTGACTCGTTTTGAAGCGAAAACTTAACGCGCTTTGGAGACTAGCTTAGCTTTTAGCCTGCTACCGCTAACGCCTGCTGCTGAAGTGAGCGCTGCGTAACAACGACGTCACCACGCACGTTTTGTGTCACAGCTTTTTCTGTCCGGGCGGGTTGTTGAAGCAGCCGCTCCAACCCGAACAGAAACAGAAAAACGTTGTAAAATCGAAATATCGAAAATATGCTTAATTTTCATATCATCGTTATTGAATAAAAGTATATCGCGATATTTATCGTTATTGAATTATCGTCCAGCACTAGCACCTCACAGTATGAATGTTACAACTATAATTTTTTACTCAAATCTTTGTTGTTTGCATATTTCACAGCATGTAGCCGTAGTTTTGGGGATGGTCTTGCAGTTTGTGGGATGTTGCCTTGTTTCCAGTTAAAAAATGTGTGACCTTTCCATCACCTTTTAAAACTTAGTCCAGATTAATACATTCTTACCTGTGGAACACACCTGGTTGACAGAGACATAAATATAGTCTCATTTTCTAACATTGGTGTTGGATAGTGAAATGAGTGAAACACAATCTTTAAAAACGTATCATATTGAAATGTTTTGGAGACTACCGTATTTATTTTTTATGTCTAAGTTTCATTGTCTTGTCCTTCAGTGCCCACAGAGCAAACAGCATGAAGTCGGTCTGAGGATGTGTGCTGGACAGCCTGGTTTTTGTCTCGTCGTCTCGTCAAGGTTGGAGATTCTGTACAACTGGATAGGAACCATCCTTATTACCATCAGCTCCAGGATCAGATTCACATTGTGGATGTACAATATTGTGATTTTGTAGTATGGAGTGAAAATGATATTTATGTGGAAAGAATTCTGCCAGATGACCAGCTGTGGGAAACAGCAGTTCCCAAAATTCAGCACTATTTTACACATTGCATCCTACCTGAAATCCTGGGACAGAAATCCACACGTGACTAACCAATCTAAGAATCAAGAATGTTATTTGGAGTAGTTGATGAAAGGAGTTTGAAAAGTTTATACAAATTTAAACAGTTGCTCTTTTTTTCCCCAAAAACATTTGTCACTACCATAACATGTTTCAGCTACACCTGTAGCAAGCACTCTGCAGAAGGGTCATGTGATGTTGTTACATGTCATGACAGCTGTTTTTTATTTACAATAATCTTAATTGAAAAGTTAAGTATGTTAAATCAAATGATATATTTAAATCAATATGAGATTAGCTTGTGAATTTCAAAGGTGTTCTAATATGTTAAATAACAGCACATACAAATGTCATATGTCACAAATGTTGCAAAATGAGTCTACTTCAGAAAAATGTTTTTATTTCAATAGCAAAACTCATGTCATTTTAACTGACCAATATTCACAAAGATTGGTTATGGAGTTCATTGAATAAATTAAAAATATTCAACCTTATTGGGTAAATTTTTTTTTTGTCTTCATGAACAATTAACATGTACAAATATGGTCTGTAACAGTATTAGTGATTTAATTTACTTTTGATTTACTTTAAATGATAAATACATGTATAATCATTTAAACTTAAAATATTTATATAAATATAGTTGATTGAATTACTTGTCGCTCAGGCCACTATTAAGAATTGTAATCTTTCATGGAGAACATGAATCGTTCTAAAACAAATTCGAGACACAGTGGCTTTTGACACATTAAATCTATAGGCAAGGTCTTGAAGCTGCAGATGTAATCTGAGATGCATAAGTATCATAATAAATTGCTCAAATTTGGAGAGTGCTGACAGTGATGACATGCTGATGTATAAGGTTCACAGAGCTGAAAAATTTGCATCAAAACTAAAAAGTTGGGCAGTCCCGTATAAAACTTTGTTTTATCGTTGTTCTGGAAGGTTTCAGGAGTAAATTTAGTCACTGAGACTTTTTCCTTAAGGTCGCAGATCTCAGTTGTGTAGCCTTTCACTGCATCCTCCAGCTTTGTGAGGTCAACCATGCTTAGATCCGTCTGGCATTCTGCATCTGCAAATATTTAATTATTAAAAATTACGTTCAGAAATTCTATAAATAAATAAATAGTATTTTTATTTATTATTATTTTACCTTTGAATCGTTCGTTTTCAGGGGCTGGTAAGCTTTCTTCACAGAGCTCATCTTCCAGACTGTTGGCCTCCTCAGTGCAGAGAAGCTTCCAGGCCTTAGCTCTTTCCCTGCGCCGGAGGGATGCTTCTGTTTGTGGCCACTCGTTACTTCTTTGGTACCCCAGGTTAACAGTGGGGGCCCAGTCTTGGGAATGTACATCACCTGCTGCACTCGGACAACCTAAATATAAGACACCACTTTAAAGTAAAACACGTAAATGCCTTTCCTAGCACTAAGCTAACCGCTAACAACATTAGCATTCTAATCGGATTTTTTCTGGGAACAACCAAGTGTTGAACCACTACACAAGCTAGGGCATAACATATCTTACCTGTCTTTCTAGTTACTGTCCAATAAAATATCTGAAAATATGATTTAAACGATACGACCCTTACCTGTTACAAAGTGGTCGCTGCAGACTCTCGTCAGTTTCTGCACCTCCTGTTTTTAGCCGTAGGTTGTAATCCACGTTTGTCGTCTTTTTTCTGTAAGTTTTTTTAAATTAATCCCCTTGTAGCATACTACTTTCGGAACACGAAAATAACTTTTATCTATCTCTCGATTAGAGCGGTTGCAACAACCGTAAACGGCACAGAATTTAGGCATGTTGATGCTGAATCAGCAACAGAAGGAAACGGCTGCGTTTACTTCTTGCCCCGCATCTGCATTCTGTGACGTCACTGCTACGTCATCTGAAACCCAGCAATAAGCAAAAATAGAGGGCCCCAAACCAAATTTTGCTTAGGGCCCCATGGAGATTTGGGCCGGCCCTGAATATATTGTTAGAAAAGTTACATACAGCTTTAACCCCACTTCAAAAGATCCGTGCTATCCCTTTAGTAAGCGTTTGTGGCCCACTTTGTTTTACAGTAACCTGATTCATTATTAACTCTCATGTTGGAAGAGAGCCCTTCTTAAAGTGGCTCTTTGTGTTTATTGTAAAACACAGCACGTGCACGGGAGTGCGCGTCACAGCTCAGCTCTGAGGGAAAACTTGTAAAAGTTGTTATGATTATAATCACTTTTATGACGTTTTGGAGGGCGACCTTTTAAAACTGGCTCAAATAGAAGAAGTTGTTTACAACGTCAAAACAACAAAGCACGAGACGGATAAACAAGTAAACACTTTTACTCGAGCGGGGGGGCTCGGGGGGGTTGTTGTGAAACTCACCTGTGAAACTAAAGGGAGAAGAGTCTGTTCCACCGAGCGAGTTTTGATTTCCAGCCCGGAGTCGAAGTTCGTGTTCCCGCACGGAGATGAAGCCATTCCCGCCGAGCTGTCCTCCTCCTCCAACTGTGACTGAATCACGACGAACTGCACCGAGTTCACCGAGAGGCTCCTTTTCTGTCGCGGCGGCGGCTGCAAAGTGTTTTCTCGCCGGCTTTTCTCAAAGACTCCGCTATGGTGTGTCCTCCTCGCTCGGACGCACGCGCGGCTGCTGCTCGTGCAGTTTCCTCAGAGGACTGCAGCACACACACACCACTGTGGACAACCACGCGCACACGCTCAGGTTCCCGCGGCTTGTCCAACACTGATTCATGCACCAGTATTCAAATGTTTCCTCTCTTGCACAGTTACATAACAGAACTCCTGCTCATATCTTATACATGTAATGTCTATTGCTGATGTGACGTCAGCATGACATGAACAGCCTGGCGTTTCTTTTTTAGGAGCTCCCATTCGTTGTGATGATGACTCTCAGCTACTACCACCTCGAGTTGTAGCTTCATGGTTGTAAAAGCCACTGTGTTGGCTAACATCAGTTAACTGAGGAGGACACCTTTCACCAGGGGTGTCCATTACTGGTCCATACATCCATCTGTCCGGCATCCATCCATCCATTTATCCATCAATCCATCCATCAGTCCGTACATGCATCCATCATCCATGCATCATCCATCCATCCATCCATTTATCCATCAATCAATCCATCAGTCCGTATACATGCATCCATCATCCATGCATCATCCATCCATCCATCCATCAGTCCTTACATGCATACATGCATCCATCATCCATGCATGCATCCATCCATCCATCAATCCATCCATTAATCCATCCATGCATCATCCATCCATCAATCCATCCATCAGTCCGTACATGCATGCATCATCCATGCATGCATCCATACATCCATCTATCCATCCATCAATCCATCCATGAATCCATCCATGCATCTTCCATGCATCATCCATCCATCCATCAGTGTGTCCATGCATACATGCATACATCATCCGTGCATGCATCCATCTGTCCATCCATCATTCCATCCATGAACCCATCCATGCATCATCCATGCATCATCTATCCATCCATCCATCCATTTATCCATAAATCCATCAATGCATCATCCATCTATCCATCCATCAGTCTGTCCATGCATCCATACATACATCTGTACATCCATCAATCCATCCATAAATCCGTCCATGCATCATCCATGCATCATCCATCCATCCATCCATCCATCCATCCATTAATCCATGCATCCATCCATCTGTCCATTCATCCATCCATCCATGCATCATCCATCAATCCATCTATCAATCCATCTGTCCATCCATCCGTCCATCCATCAATCCATGCATGCATCCATCCATGCATCATCCATCCATCCATCCATCAGTCTGTCCATACATACATGCATCCATCATGCATGTATCCATACATCCATCTGTCCATCCATCAATCCATCCATGAATCCATCCATGCATCATCCATGCATCATCCATCCATCCATCCATCCATCCATCAATCCATCCATCAGTCCGTACATGCATACATACATCCATCATCCATGCAGGCATCCATACATCCATCTGTCATTCATAAATCCATCCATGAATCCATCCATGCATCATCCATGTACTGTATCATCCATCCATCCATCAATCCATCCATCAGTCCGTACATGCATACTGTACATGCATCCATCATCCATGCAGGCATCCATCTGTCCATTCATCCATCCATCCATGCATCATCCATCAATCCATCTATCAATCCATCTGTCCATCCATCCATCCATCCATCCATCCATCAATCCATGCATGCATCATCCATGCATTATCCATCCATCATCCATCAGTCTGTCCATGCATACATGCATCCATCATCCATGCATGCATCCATCTGCCCATCCATCAATCCATCCATGCATCATCCAGCCTCCTGCTTGGTCCCCTACCTGGCTGTGTTCGATAGATTTGAACCAGTGACTCTGACCCTTTTAGAGGATGTGGTCGGCCATATTAAGCCATCAGGTTCCCCTCGTGACCTTGTCCCCCCTCGTCTGTTAAAATAGGTTTTTTCCAGCATCAGGCAGGTGATCCTTGCTGTTATCAATAGCAGTCTGTCCTCAGGTGTTGTGCCAATAAGTTTTAAACATGCGGTGGTGCAGCCCCTGCTTAAAAAGCCCAGCCTAGACCAATCTGTCTTGGCTAATTTTAGGCCCATCTCCAAGCTGCCTTTTATTTCAAAAATTTTAGAAAAAATTGTGTATTCACAGGTGAAATGTTTTCTGGACGAGCACAACATAATGGAGGTTTTTCAGTCTGGCTTCAAAACTCGCCACAGCACAGAATCAGCTCTAGTCAGAGTTTTTAATGATATTCTTATGGCCAATGATTCTGGTGAACATGTGGTTCTTGTCTTGCTCGACCTAACCGCTGCCTTTGACACAGTGGACCATAACGTTTTAATATCACGTTTACAGCACCAAGTGGGTATCTGTGGTACTGCACTGAGCTGGTTTAGGTCCTATCTGGCAGACAGAACCATGTCTGTGAACATAGCTCTGAATCCTCCACTGCTCCTCTGTGTTTTGGGGTTCCACAGGGCTCCATTTTAGGTACCCTGCTTTTCTCCCTTTACCTACTTCCATTAGGATCAATCCTCAGAAAGCATGGGATCTTTTTTCACTGTTACGCCGATGATAGTCAGATCTATATGCCACTAAAAAAGAAAGATGCCTCCTCAATCAGGCCACTTCTGTTGTGTCTTGAAGACATCAAAGCTTGGATGTCTTTAAACTTTTTAAATTTTAATGAAAAGAAAACAGAAGTGATGGTGTTTGGTCCTAGTGGCTCTTGTGAACCTTGCCCTGTTGATCTGGGCCCTCTGGCACCACATGTAAAGAAAACAGTTTCTAACTTGGGTTTTAAAATGGACAGTGATTTTAAATTAGATTCCCAGATTGGAGCGGTGGTCAAGACCAGTTTTTATCACCTCAGACAGCTGGCTAAGGTAAAGCCCATCCTTACACAGCAGCAGCTGGAAACAGTAATCCATGCCTTCATCACCTCTCGGCTGGATTACTGTAACGCTCTTTACCTTGGAGTCAGCCAGTCCTCCCTCAGACGTCTCCAGTTGGTCCAGAACGCTGCTGCTCGCCTTCTAACTGGAGTTCATAAGAGGGAGCACATCACCCCCACTCTGGCTTCACTCCACTGGCTGCCTGTTCATTTTAGAGTTCATTTTAAGATACTTTTATTTGTTTTTAAAAGTTTAAATGGTCTTGCTCCATCCTACCTCTCTGAGCTGCTTCACCCATACTCTCCTGCTCGGTGCCTCAGATCAGCTGATCAGCTGCTTCTGGAGGTGCCGAGGTCCAAACGGAGGCTCAGAGGAGACAGAGCTTTTTCTGTTGCTGCTCCAAAACTGTGGAACGATCTCCCTCTTCCCGTCAGACAAGCTCCTTCACTGTCCAGTTTTAAAACTCTTCTAAAAACACATTTTTACTCACTGGCTTTTAGCACAGACTGAATTTGTTCTGCACTGTTTTTATTGTTTTTATTGATCTTAATGTTTTAACAACTGTTTTATTTTTATGTGTTTAAATGTTCTTGATTTTATGTACAGCACTTTGTTGCAGCTGTGGTTGTTTTAAAGGGCTCTATAAATAAAGTATTATTATTATTATTATTATTATTATTATTATTATTATTATTATTATTATTATCCATCAGTCTGTCCATGCATCCATCATCCATGCATGCATCCATTCATCCATCTGTCCATCCATCAATCATCCATGAATCCATCCATGCATCATCCATCATCCATCCATCCATTTATCCATCAATCCATCCATCAGTCCGTACATCCATGCATGCATCCATCTGTCCATGCCTCCATCCCTGCATCCATCCATCAATCCATGCATCCATCCATCCATCAATCCATCCATCAGTCCGTACATGCATACTTGCATCCTTCATCCATGCATGCATCCATTCATCCATCTGTCCATCCATCAATCATCCATGAATCCATCCATGCATCATCCATCATCCATCCATCCATTTATCCATCAATCCATCCATCAGTCCGTACATGCATACATGCATCCATCATCCATGCATGCATCCATCTGTCCATGCCTCCATCCCTGCATCCATCCATCAATCCATGCATCCATCCATCCATCAATCCATCCATCAGTCCGTACATGCATACTTGCATCCATCATCCATGCATGCATCCATGCATCATCCATGCATGCATCCATCCATCCATCCATCCATTTATCCATCAATCCATCCATCAGTCCATCCATCAGTCCGTACATGCATACATGCATCCATCATCCATGCATGCATCCATGCATCCATCTGTCCATGCTCCATCCATGCATCCATCCATCCATCAATCCATGCATCCATCCATCCATCCATCATCCATGCATCCACCCATCCATCCATGCATCGATCCATTCATCCATCCATCAGTCCATCCCTACATCCATCCATCCATCCATCACCCACACCAGTCTACATCCATCCATCCAAGCAAGCACCCATGCATCAATACATTCATCATATTTTACCTGCATCTTCATTTTCGTGTCATGGGGGTCACTGGTGCCCATATAGTCACTGTGCAAGAAGTGGGGTACACACTGGACAGGTCTCCAGTCCATCACAGGGACACATAGAGATAAACGAGACAAACAACTTTTCACTCCCTTTCTCACCAAGGGACAATTTAGACCAATCAGTCCAACATGCATGTTTTTGGACTGTGGGAGGAAACTGGAGCACCTGGAGAAAACCCACACTTGCATGGAGAGAACATAAAAACTCCAGTCAGAATGCTGTCTCCCTGTGTGGGATTCAATTCAGCAACCTTGTCACTGAGAGGTGGCAGCTCTACAACTGTGCTAAGTCTAAAAAGCTGAGTCTGGCCTCTGGACATTCAAAAAACAAAACAAAACAAAAGAATTGTAGAAACGTTTCGTCTTTCATCCGAAAGACTTCCTCAGTCTGTGCTAAGTCTTTGTGCAAGAAACTACACTATGAGAAGGTGCTGGGCTGAATACAGCTCCTCAGACTGACAAAGTCTTTTGGATGAAAGATGAAACGTTTCTACCATTTTTTTTTTGAATGTCCAGAGGACCAGACTTAACTTTTTTAGATTTTTCTACCTGGATTATTGAGCATGCATCAGGAGATTTATGCAAGATAGTTCATTGTGACAACTTCTGGAGAAGGGAGCAGCCAAAAGAAGAAAAAAAAATATAATGGTTACATTCTGAGAGTTTAAATAAAATCTGTTCAATGGTTTACGCGATATTATGCTAACACATAATTCAATTGCCTAATTACCTCTTCATGTTCAGCAGAATCTTGTTCGTCACGTACTGGTTCAAACCAGTTTGGAGAAAGTTAAAACATGCAGGATGGTGGCCCTCGGGGACCAGGAAAGGATGTAGCTTCAATTAATCAACTGTATTTGTGAATGTATTGATTTGACAAAAAACATTTTAGATTGATTTAATGGGGGAGTGGTGGTGCAGAGGTTAGAGATTGGAAAGTCACCGGTTTGACTCCAGACCAACACCACCAAAATGTGGGGTGTGAAATGTGAAACACCCACACCTGCCTCAGCCCTTATTTCAACCCTTTACCCCGACCATCTGCTCCCCCGGGTGCCCTAAATGGCAGCTCTCTGCTCCACACAGAGGGCTGTGGTAGCTCAGATGTCTGTGGTTGTGTCAGGAAGGGCATCCAGCACAAAATCAATCGCCAAGTCTTCGTGCGAGTTAGTTCGCTGTGGCGACCCCTGAAGAGGGGAGCAGACGAAAAAAGAAAATAAAAGGTTTAACGGTTACATTCAGAGAGTTTCATTGAACTCTGTTCAGTGGCTCACGAGATATTATGCTAACACAAACGGGGTTAACACTAACAGCTAATGTTTTAAAACAAGAGTAGCACTTGGACTGTGTTGTGATGGCTGCACACCAAATTATAGAGCGATGTAACAATGATGAAGCCCTATAATTTTTGTGGTTTTTTTTTTAGACAAGTTTGTTCATTTTGTATTGATTTATTTAAAAAAAATGTTTAAATGTAAAAAATGTGTCACCTAATCCGAACCATTTTTATTAATTACACAACTGCAGATTACCATGAATGCTCTATCTCTCATCACTTCCACTCCCCAATTCCTCCAATTAACACAAATGATAAGCACGTCAAGATAAGGAAAACTAGAAGTGTTTTGAAAATTCAGATAAGTTCTTTAAACCTCTGTCATCTGTCAAACTCAAAACCAGATACTAACACTTTTCTTTAAGTACCATGCTACTCTGTTTTTATGACTTGATTCAGGGTTTTGACACAGCTTTAAAATGTTCAGAACACGTTGGATGATAAAAGATGGACATCAATGTTTCCAGTTTCCATGCATCACAACCCTCCAAGAGTTTTAGGGTTTTAATCTTCAACAGCTTTGTTTTATTGTTACTGACTGCAACCCAACAGACACAAGCACACTTTTACACATTTATGTGCCAAAGTTATATAAAAAACATGTTTCATGGGCTTTTTTACATGTAGGACACTCGTGTTCAAAGAAAATCTCTAAGTACAAACAAAATACACTGAGAAAAAATACAACAAAAAAATGGTCAAGCTAATTTAGGGAACAGGTTGGGCATTCCTCATGTAATAAAATAGGTTGCCAACTAATAATAAAGTTTGCATTTCAGTCCACAAAACCTCCATATGTTTGCAATTCTTTTGACAAGATGGAACCTCAGTCCCATAGTACTCTGTATGCGCCTGCAGGTCTGCAGATCATTTACCATATGTTGAATTTAGAGTGCAGGTTTTAAGTTACAAGTTAGCTCAGCTCTAAAACAAACAGGTTTTTCTCTGGATTACTGTAAATGAGAACATATTTTCACAAAATGAATGTAATTTTGTACAGGAAACTGACTTGAACGTTGTTTTTAAAGGTATAGTCCAGACATCTCTGAAAGTCTGTTCTGTGGAGCACAGTTTGGAGGAAGAGGCAAAAGTCTTTGTACAGGTTGGCCATGTCTCAAAACAAGATACTAATGATAAAAGAGAGATACTTTGGATTATAAAAGATGAGCATCAAGGTATCCAGTCCATCACAACCCTCCACTCCATTAAACATGTTTATTATTATAACTTTGGCACATAGAAAGGTGTAAAAGTGTGCATGTGTCTGTTTCAGTCAGTAACTATAACACAATGATATTGAGAGTCAGAGAGATTTATTTGTCATACACATGACATGGTACATGTGGTGGAACAAGATTCTGTACGCAGGGTCCCAGTTACATCCAACAATAAAATGTAAAAGAAAAACTGTGATAAGATCTAAGATATGAATTAAGATAAACATCGACTAAACACGGTAATACGCCGAACAGCAGCACGAACATGAGTCTGTGTGAGCAGATGAGCACGATTAGGCTAATGGCTTGCCAAATGAACACTGGTGTTTTTTTTCTCAAAATAAACAGTCATGCAAAGATGTAGTTATCACTAATACAGTATTGCAGTGTTCTTATACACACGTACTGCATTTCATTTTTGAGTTTTGTTTTGCAAAACTGATTTTTATTTTTTATTTTATTTTTTGTGGGGGAGGGGGGCATTGGTTTGGGTAATCCATTGCCTGGACAAAAACTTTAGCGTCTTTGTCAATCTTCTGTGCTTAATGACTGATGTCATGGCTGATAAGGTAAAAGTATTGATAACTATTAGACAGAGTTGACTATTCCTTTAAGGCCATAAACTATAGCCTGGTTAAAACCAGACCCTTGTCCTTCACTTCGCTTCAGACCAGTGAAGGGAAATGAGAATTGAGCGGAGCTGTGCAGGAAGGCGAGGGCCAGGCTACATAAACTAAGACAAAACAAGTGTTTTTTTTAATTATTATTATTATTCCATCTACTGTATTACACACAGTTGATGATTTTTATTATGTTTGAAGCACATACATTTGAACATATTACACCCATTCTCCATAACCTTCATTGGCTTCCTGTCGCCTACAGAATTCAGTACAAAACTGCTCTCATTACACATCAATGCTTACACGGAACTTCACCAGATTATCTGAAGGATATTCTTATTCCATACTCATCCACCCGGTCTCTACGGTCACAGAACAGTCATCTACTTCACATTCCGAGAACCAAATTAAGGACCATGGGAGACCGGGCTTTCAGTGTGGCTGCCCCCCGCCTGTGGAACTCTCTTCCTGACTGCCTAAGAGCTCCACAGTCACTGGTTGACTTTAAGAGCGGCTTGAAGACCTTTCTTTTTAACCAAGCATACTCTGCCTCCTCATGATTCTATCTTTGATCTTAGTTGATACTGTTATTGATTTTACTTGTTTTATTACTTGTTTTATTGACATTTAATTCTGTTGCACTTTGTAGCACTTTGAGATTTTCATTAATGAAAAGTGCGTTATAAATTGAATTCATTATTTTTATTACAACAAATAATAAAACCCTTTTACTGTACAAAGAATAATATTATAGTTATCAAAAAAAAACGTCAAAATCAAAAATCTGCTGAAAAATCAGAATGTTTGCTTCTGGATACATTTTGAAATTTCTTACTGGAAAACGTTAAAACAACTGTTTAAAACTCTATAATTTCATGTGGCTTCAGAAATGACCAACTTTGCGATCACTGGATGACAAGCTGTGTAGTAATGTTTCATAATACAAACGCAGCAGATGGTAAAGAGTGTGGTTTGTAAGCATTTCTGACAACTTCAGCTGCCTGCTGTGCGTGTGTGTGTGTGTGTATGTGTGGTGTGTGTGTGTGTGTGTGTGCTAAAGCTGTCTGACAGTCTCAGACTCTGCCAGTATTTACTTAAAACCCCACAGCTATGCTATAGTTTAACCCTCCCTGTTTACACTGGTTTCAGCCCATTTACACAAAGCCACACACACACACACACAGTTGCAGTGCATCATTTTAAAGGCATGCACGCTGTTAAGTGGACATGGCTCCACTTTGATAAATGGCTGTACCACTATACCAGCGAGATGAATCTGGGTGTGTTTTATCTCCTTGTTCTCTCCCCAACGATAAGACGATGGCAAACCTAACTCAGGCTACTTGAACTGCCCTGGATTAACTTGTGCTGGCATGGATTGTTCTACTCGGAGCAGATAAGAAAAACAAGATAAGAAAAAAAAAATAATTATCCTGCAACGGCTGCGGAAAATAGTTCAGTTAACAGCATGACAAATAGCTTCCACAGCCTCAAACACACACAGTTGTAGAGGCTTGTCTTTGTAAAGACTGTCTCATTTGTTCTGCAACATTCAATATTTGCTCCCCTGTCTGTAATCTCTTCTAAGCACGTAGCATTCTGAATATTTGTCTCCAGCTCCACACAAGCAGCGAGCGTGTTTGAGTATTCCTATCCACACAGTCCAAGGGTATTACTCATTAAATACGAGATGCTTATGCACGGTGTTGCTAACAGCGTCTCTCCTGCTGTTCTGTAGAAGTGCTGACTTCTCTTCCTCTGTGGATCCTTCCTTCTGCTTGTACCGCTCCAGGGACAGGATCTGCTGAGCCTCAAAAGACGGTCATTTTTCATACTGGAAGATGTTAAATGAGTGCACTCAGTCAGACTTCCCTGTTGGATAAAGCAGATTGATATTTGGACTGAAAAGCCACGCAGACAATTTGCAGGAGAGGAAAACAGTTCGTATAAAACGATGCTCGTGATGTGCTCGTTTCGCAACATTCAGGGTGTTTGTCACAATTTATGCTTATTGCTTTGATGAGATGATTCGCAACACTTTGATTGTTGGGGAACTGGAACCTGCTATTTAGTGGAAGAAAGGCCGTTTAGAATAAAAGTGTCAGAGTGTGGTGTTGGGTCCAGCTGATCGCACCTTTTTAGCACGATGCAGAGAAGGCCTCTCTGTAAAGGAGACCTCATACTGAGGTCAAGTGTCCTGGTTGACTTCATGCAAAGTTTTTACTGACTAACCGACTCCTTTAAAAAAAGAAAACGTTTTAAAACGACAGTTTAAATGGATTTTTAAACCTTACAACGCAAATCATCTCAGTAAGCTTTAAGTCAAAATCTTACCGCTTTATATTTTATTTTACTTTGAACATCACAGCATCATTGATCTTCAAAGGTCAAGGCTACGGTTCTCAGTTGAAAAAAGAAAATATAATAGTGTAATGCGAATGAGCCTCTGCCTCAAGCAGAGGAGTTCAAGTATCGTCTTGTGTGTGAGTGATGGTAGACAATGGATCAAAGAACAAGGGCCTTGTCTGCAGTAATGAGGTTGTTGCTCTGGTCTGTGTGGTGAAAAAAGCTGAACTGAAAGGTGAAACTCTTGACATACTGGTCTGTCTGATGACAGGGACATTTACAGGCAGCGTTGTGCGCAATATGTACAAGCGAATATACTTCTCGGAAGTTCTCTATGTGCTCAGTAAACTGCACTCTTTAAAGCATATTACACTCCAATGTATACTACCCACCTGTGGCGGCGTTACAGAAAAAGCCGTATGCATAAACGTCAGGTTAGGTTCTCTTCTAGACTGTGGAATCACTGGTCCCTTAATTTATATGGCAATGGATGAACGTTCTATTATTATTGTGGCTTCTTGTTACTTCCAGTATTGTTTATTTTTGTTTGTTTGTTTTGTTTTTTGCCTGTTTTTGTTTACTATGGACCATGCATGTGTCTAAAATAAAGTTTTGATTGATTAAATGCTTGATTATGCATGTTCCACCACTCACCTGCGATCATGAGGTTTGGATCATGACAGAAAGAACGAGATAAAAGGAGTTTTCTTCACAGCGTGGACGCACTCAGCCTTAAGGTGAGGAGCTCCATCATTTGGGGGAGAAGCTTGAAGAAGAGCCACTGCTGCTCTGCATCAAAAGTATTCATCTGAGGTGGCTCAGGCGTCTGATTGGGATGACTACTGGGCACCGCTCACTGGAGGTTTTCCAGTCACCTCCCATGAAGGAGGCCCAGACTGTGCTAGAGGGATTTTATTTCCTCTTGGAGGAGCTGGAGTAGTGAGAGGGATGTTTGGGTTTCCCTCTTGGATCTTTGCAAATAACAGGCATGTCAAAAAAATTGAAACTACCTGTAGGTGATGAATAAACATTATGTCGAAGTGAAAAGAAAACCTAAAGCAGCCATGCTGGTAAAGAAAGGGTCATCTGTCTGTTCTGTTTAGGTCGTCCTCTTGTCGAGGAGTCACCTACAGGAACACATCTAATTTAATTACATGTGAAGTAAGGAGGCGGCAGCAAAGTGCCATGCAGACACTGCTCAGGAACCTCAGCGTTTCTGTTCTTACATAATCGTGAACATCTAAGAGAAACTCGTTATTTCCTGTTTTAATTTTTATGACAGCTGCCTCAGCATGAGATAACAGACATGTGAAGTTGTGAAGAAGAAAAAAAAAGCTCATTACATGCCTGCATGCATGCATTTTTGTAAAAAAAAACTCTTTACTCATAAACAGCCACCTAATGTAGCGCAATAAGTGTTTTGTTTTTCGAGGTGTAAAAGGTGTAAAAAGTATAAAATTGTACTCAACCCTTTCCTAACCGAGGTACAATTATCTTTATTTATTGCTAAGTGCATGAGAAAATGGCACCGAATGCAGACAACGATCTAAACAGATGGATTCTTGATCATTCTTTTGTGTGAAGTTAATTATAATGATTCTCTGAAACTATTATTCAGTTTCTTAAAAAGACACGAGTGATCCTTGGTCACTCTGAGTTATCAAGCATGTGGAGGCAACAAATGACAATAAATAAATGAGAGTAGTATTCAAGTGTATCTTCTACAGCATTTACATTTTCGCTAGCGTAAAATATTCATGTCTCCTTCAATTAAATTATTATTTTTTATTCTATATTAAAAGGCAGTGATTCTCAGTGTCGAGGTCAGGAGTCTCAGACACTGTAGCATCATCCAGTTATAAATCAGTAAAACTGACTGAGTTAGGGTAGTTTATGTGTTTGTTATCATTGGTCAGATGAGGTATTGGCATGAACTGGGCTGACTAAAAGCTAATCAGTTGTAGAAGTGTAGAAGTAGACGCTTTGATTAAGTTCTGAAAGTTTGATTAAAATCTGACCAGCAATTCATGAGATAGACAGAGTTGACTCCTATAGTTCATGGAAAAGTTTTTAAACAGCAATTAGAAGTTAGAGATGACTCTCAGCTACTACCACACCAAACTGTAGCACAATACAGGTAGTCCCCGACTTACGAGCGAGTTCCTTTCCTACGACTGTCTCGTAACACGAAATCTCGTACGTCGGAACCCGTAAGTCCAGATTTTCGGTCGTAAGTCGTAAAATTTATGCTAGCGCTACTACGAACACTCGTTTTTCTTCACAAATGTTCATACTGGTTCATAAACATGCTCAGAAACTTGTTTCCAAACGGTTAGCTAACACACTTTCATCTAAAAACACATAAAAGTGCTGTATTTTTTGTATGTTCTTTACAAATTTACTGCTCGTTCGCCAGCTCGTAAGTCCGGAACCTCGTAAGTAAGAGCGCTCGTAAGTCGGGGACTACCTGTATATGTAAGCCTGCTGAGTTAGAGACACTTTTGGGATTTATAAGGTTGCTGAACTGTGTTGTTCTTGAATGGGGTTGACTCCAAAAGGTAATCAGTTGTAGATGTACAGTACATCCCAATAGTTCCTGATGGGGTTTTTACAAATAGCCATTGGTTCATCAGATATTTTTATTTATTTTATTTTATTTTTTTATTCATTAAATTTATTCATTTCAAATTTAAAAGAACACAAAAAACTATTTACAATTGCACGTAAATAATAAAAATAAAAAAAGTACATGAAATGAAAAGAAGCAGAAGAAGATAAAATGTATGTCTGCCCCTAATTCAAACAATCAATTCAAACAGTAATCCACTAAAAAATTACACAATAAATCACTCATCATACTTTACCATACATACATTTTGATACAAACCAATTTATATTTTTTTTCCAGAAACCTAATTTTATTCATTTTCTTAAACAAAGTCTTTGTTTTTGCAACTTTAATATCATTTTCTAAACCATTCCATAGACCTATTCCATAAATTACAGTAGACCTACTCTTTAAACTAGTTCTATGTTGTGGCATAACAAAAAATATCTGTACCCTTAAGATTGTATGTACTCCTTCTTTTTACAAAAAAATGTTTGGATATTTGAGGGTAATGTGAAGTTCTGAGCCTTGTACAGTACTGTATTAAAAATAATATTATAGTCAACCAGATCATAAAATGTCAGTAATTTCAATTTGCAAAACAAAACATTTGATGGATGGTATAATGCTTTCTAGTGATAATCCTATGTTGCTAGCACAGCAGAAAACCAAACAAAGAGAGAGTAGCAACAACATTATTGCCCTTTTGTCATGGTGATATAGAGCCAATATCGTTTTGATTAGGTTTGCAAAACCTCATAAAGGAACTAAAATTGTCTTTTGTCTACGAACTGCAACGGATGAGACGTTTCATCAAAGTAAACTGGCTTGGTATATTTGATCAAATTAATACATTACATAAGCAGCTGCAGAGTTTTCTCTACATGGCGGGTGATGCAAAGTCAAAGTGATGCAAAAGAATGAGAGACACTTCATCAAAGCAGCTGCTTTGTTGTGTCCCAGCTATTCCTTTGCTGCCACTCCTGAGGCCAGGGCCACAGGAATGCATGGTGATCCACCTTGATGAGGTCGCCTCGCCCTGCCAAATCTGTCTGAATCTTGTTTAAAAAGAGAGACAGCGACGAGGCAAACAGAGCCTATTTTCTGCTCAATAGTTGATGAGAGCATACCTGTTTTGTCTTTCACGGATAAATACACATGGGCAAAAAGGAAGCCAAAACAAGGCTTTGCCATCCACCTTCTATCCACCTCTACATCTTGTATTACTTGGGTCTGTCCCTGTTTTTCAGTGCTACTCTGTCATTCATGATAACACTCAAAGATCTGCAAACCCTGTTGCATCTTTGTTTCATGTCAAGAAGTTTAGACACTTTTGTGCATCGCGTCAACCTATATTATTCAAAAGGCCCAAGGTTTCTTCTTGCTGTTCTTTAACGCCATTTTTAATAATTGTTTTGTCTATTTTTAACAAGCAAGCCTGCAAGTCTGCTCGGCCGGCAGCTAGCTCAGCTGCGACCGTGTCAGCTTCCATCAAATCCTGGCAAGGGAATTACAGTCTGACATGGGAGTGTGTCAGAGTTTGATTGAAGATGGAGTAATTGAAACATAATGCAACATGCCATTTGTCATTAATCCCATTGGATCCCAGTACTTCATCTAATTTCATACTTAATGGCTGATTTTGATTCCACAAAAACTTGTAGATTTGTTTGATGAAGCATATATCAGAGTTTCATGTTCTGAATTTAGATAATTGTGAGAAAATGTTGCTGTAAAATAGTCTAATAAATGTAGATTCAAATCTTTAGCATGTGCACCAAACTTGAAACCTTTAAGCACCCATTCTCTAACATTTCTCTAAAACAAAACACGTTAGATTTTTAGATACAGTCTGTCCTTGTAGTATTAAGAATCCATCTTTTAAAGGATTACTTTATTGTATCACCTTGATTTATAGACTACACTTTATTCTTCACTTTATGATATTCCATTTCAAGTGGTGTGAAATCAAAAATCGTTGAGCATGTAATGCAGTACTAAAAGTAAGATTTACAGCTTGCTTTTTATTTTTTCGAATCTCTTCCTCCATCTTCTGGAGTGTCCTCAGCATTGCAACTTTTAGTAAACCGTCAACATGCTGTAAATATTTAAAACAAATTAAAAAACGTCTGTTTCAACTTATTTATATTTAAATATATTTGTTTTATGTAGTAAAAATGTCTACTATTACAGACGTTTTGACCGCGGAACTGTTGACATCTAGGTACAGTTTATTTTCGGACACTTTTACAGTAACTCCACAACTTTTGCTGTCATGGCGGCGTCCGTAATTGAAACATGCCATGTAGCTTGTTGTGCAAACAGGACACCGAATGTTGTTTCTTGGGGTCGTGGTGGGATTATTGCCTTCGGAACATGTAATTCAGTGGCTCTGTACGACCCAAAGGTGAGGAACCATCTTGTATTTCCGCATTTTAGCTGTTAGCTCCAAGCTAATTGATGGAGCTAACCAGACTGGAGTGTATTCAGAGTGGTATAAAAATGATCAACACTTGAGTAAACGTTGTTCTGTTTTAATACAGGAGAGAAGAGTCGTCGGTTTGCTAAATGGACACACGGGGAGAGTGAATGCAGTCCAGTGGGTCCACAGAAAGGACAACGGTGAGTACAGAACTACAGAGGATGAAGCTGTCACAGCTGGCTGCCCAGTTTATAATGACACTTCAATGATGCAAACATGTTTTGGTGAGCAGGAAATGTAGTTTTTTTCTTCTTCAAATTTACAAACTCAATCTGTGTTGCTATGTTAGCATTAGAGGGAAATAAGATTTTCTTGGAACAGTCCTTGCTAACAAATTAACTTAAAGCTGCAGTCTACAGTTTCTGTAGTGCAGTCTGTTTTCTAAAAATATATTTTTAACATATTTCTTCACTCTGTCACTATCTCCTGACAGACTGATGTTAGACAAAGTAATCTCTGAAAAAAACTATAGTCCCCTTGCTTCTCCAGGTGTTACTAAAAGCATTTCTAAAAAGCCACAGTGACCCGCCGTTAACCAGCCAATAAAAACAGAGCTTCTCACTTCTCACGCTCCTAACCCACGCCCCCCCCCGTCCCAGCCCCAGCGGCCGCGCAGGTTCTCGTTGAAATAATTGCAAAGCGATGCAAAACTGTTTTGTATGTGACACAAATGTATTAAATTCCCCTTCTTCATCCCTGATCTGGACTTTTCTTTTGTTTTTTTGCCAAAAGTCAAGTGATCGCTTCCTCCTCCACTGACAGAAATGAGGAAATGGATGAATTTGTCACGAGCGAATTAAACTCGGGTTCAACGTGGCTCCGCGAGGCTCAGCAGATTTCATGGTGTTCTGGTGTGCTGGACCAGCGCTCCATGTTTTTATTTTATTTTTTAGAACGTTTTATTAACATATAATCACAGAACTTCGCAGCTGTTGAGACAGGACATGTAGTGGAGGCGGAGCATTCAGAAACTGCAGTGAGAGCAAGAGGGAGCAGAGCCATATATGGCTCTGAGTGGGGAGGGACCAGAATGCTTTGCCTGTTGGAAAATTTTCCTAAGTGCTGCGTTCTACAAAAACTGCAGAGTGCAGCTTTAATTTGCCTATTTCTCTTTGCACTGGCTCAAAAAAGTTGTTTGAATTCTGCAGGCCGTGACTCTTTCAAGGCTAGTGAACTGTCATCTTGTTTGTTTGTTTATTTTTATTCATTTCATTTCAATTAAAACAAGACATACTCAACAATTAAATAAAATACATATAAAATGAAAGGCAGCAGAAGAATGAATTCTTATCATTTCTGCCCCTTCTTAACAATATTAAACCAAAACAATCAATTCAAAACATACATAATATAACAAAACCACAAAACTTATCACAATTATTCAGTAGAATTCCTTAATATTAGCAAACTTAAATATATCTCATCAGCAAAACATTCTTAATCTTTTTCTTAAATACAACTAATGATTTCTCCTTTTTTGCATCATCATCCAAACTATTCCATTAACTAATTCCCTTCATTAAAGTAGACCTACCCTTTAAACTTGTTCTATATCTCATCTTATACGACAATGTCTGTTCCCTTTAAATTAAAACAACTATTCCTTTTAACAAAATTCCCTTGTATATTCTATGGTAAATTTTGATTATGTGCCTTGTACATCAGTAATAGTATATTGGAATCCACCAAATCATAAAACTTAAGAATTTTCAGTTGATAAAACAAAATACTTGAAGGATGACGATAATGCTTTCTTGAGATCACTCTTATAACTCTTTTTTGTAAAATAAAAATAGACTTGGTTGCAGTTTTACAAGCTGTACCCCAAATACCAACACAATAAATCAAATATGGCACAACAATTGTATTGTACAGCAAACACAAAGCTTTGTTAGTCATAAATTCTCGTACTTTATACAACACTGCCATAGACTTAGAGATTTTAGTTCTTACAACATTAATATGTTTTTTCTATGACAATTTATCATCAATACTTTACTTCACTCAGAACTACTGAGGTTTCCCTTATCTTCAGATTCAAGAAGGCACCTGATGTCTCTTAACTGCGCCATATAATATAAAACATTATAGTTCATTATGATGATGTCAAACGTGTTGTAACAAGTAGGGCAGACCATAATAACTGTGTTCTTGTTATTTTAGCACCAGAGTGCCATCTTGTCTCAGGAGGATCAGACAATCGGCTCATCCTCTGGGAAGCTCAACATGGAAAGGTAACCAGGGTTGTCTTGGAAACAAGTCACTTTTTTAACAGATTGATGTAAATGTTTGATCATTGAGAGTTATTGGTACACATGGCAAAATGTCCTGATGCATGCTCAATAAACCAGGTAGATAAATCTAACAAGGTTAAATCGGGCCAGGTCAAGACTGAAGAAGTCTTTTGGATAAAGGATGAAATGTTTCAACAAAGAAGAATCTGTCCACAGGACCTGACTTAAACTCGTTAGATATATTAGCAAAGTATTTGTAGAGAGTATTGTGGATGTTTATGTTTGATTTGTTGCTCTATAAATGAAAACAAACCAAAAAAATAGTAAAAAATGTACTGCGTTGTTTCCAGTTTATCCAATCAGTCGAGTGTAAGGGCCACAGCGGTCCTGTGTGTGCTGTTGACACCATTTACATGGAAGACTCAAAGATCCTGGTAGCCTCCTCTGCCTCTGACTCCACGGTCAGACTGTGGCTCTGCAGCCGCAACAAAGAAGGTGGGACAAACATTTTTTTTTTTTCATCAATTAACTTGTAATATTTTGCTGTTGTGACGGAAATACCACAAAATGAGAAATATTTTAATTTGTATTGTTGATTCTAAAAAAGCTAAGGGGCCGTTTACACGGCGCATATTTTGAGTGAAACCGCTCCTTTCTCGCTGCGGTTCTGCCGACTGTTTACACGACACTTGACTCTCATTCCAGATGTTTCACACGGCTGTGAAACTACCCCAGTACACGCTGAAGACACAAAATATCTGCTTTGTAAAACAGAGTGTTACTTTGTAAAATTCTCTTTTGTTTGTGCTCATCAAGTTTGTTTCTGCATATACAGGTAGTCCTCGACTTACGACGGAGATCCGTTCCTACGCGGCGTCGTAAACCGAATTTCGACGTTAGTCGGAACATGCGTACATACTGCACCTTATACGTACAGTACTGTATTTTACCAAGCACTTAGCCTATCCTAACAGTACCTTACATAATTATCAAAAAACACATACATTTGGAGCCATAATGAAGGGAAAAAGAATTAATTTCCTACTGGGATGCTGGTGAAGCCTTTTCCTCCGTCCCTCCTCCGTATTCTCCATTCGTTTACGACGTAAAACCGCCGTCCAGCTCGGTCCAGCCTCTGTTTTCTCTATTCGCTTACGACGTAAAACCGCGTTCACAGCACAGTTTTGTTTTGTTTTTTGAATGTCCAGAGGACCATACTTAGCTTTTTTAGATAGTACAGTGCAGCATTCCTCTGCCGCTACGTTTACTACGTAAAACCGGAAACTGCGTAACTCGGCTTTTCAAAATACATTTTCAATATATATATATATATTTTTTATGGGAGATGCGTGCGCCATAACCACGAAACGTCGTAAATCGAGACCGTCGTAACCCGAGGACTACCTTTTGTTTTTCAGTTTAAAGTAAACAGAACTTGTATGCAATGTGATATTATTTATTAAAAAATGTCTTTGACAATACCACAGTAATCCTGACAGCTGTTTTATTGTTCATATTGTATTATTTTAGACTGGGAATTAGTTTTTTGTGCATATTGTTATGATAGAGTCATCATATTTTTGTACACCCAGTCAATACAAACTGATCACAGATCAGACGTCTGATTTCTGATGTCTTGAAAAATGCAAATCTATTCTCTGCTGTGACTTGACATCAACAGTCTGAATGAGATGTGATGTGTCAGAGTTGCTTTAAGCTCAGCAGGAGAGGTATCACAGAGAAAATCAGTTTGTTGAAGGAAAAATCCACCAGCTTGCTAGTTAGGCTACAAAAACAGTTACTATGGCAACAGATGCAAGTTACTTTTCATTTAACAGAAAAACAAGAATGTGCTTTTATTTCACGGTTGACGGTCTCAAAGTTTCAACAGGCATGTCTTCAGATTAGAGCACAATCTTTCTGTCATATTGTTCCCAAATCTGCCACAACATTATGACCACCTTCCTGATGACGAATATGTCTTTCATTCAAGGCACTTCTGAAGGTGTTCTTTACATTTGGCAGAAGTCCTTGGAGTTGTAAAGGTGGGGCCTTCTTGGATGGACTTGTTTTACTCAACAGTGCCAAGACGAGAGAAGAGAACAAGAAGTCAACAGTTCAAATGCTTTTTATGTCCCTAAAACCATTTTTAAACCTTTTTGCTTCACCATGAAGGAATACTGTTTCAAAACGCGGTGTTCTTGGTTATCAATAATGTTTAGGCTGTTGGGTAAGTCAGCGTCCATAAAATTGTAAGAAAGCACGGTTTCCAGCAAAAAATAGCCCAAAACATCACAGTGCTTACTCCTCATGATGCATTATTCACATGGTGCCAAAGAAAAAGTTGTTTACCGGAGCAGGACACCTTCCGTTGCTCTGTGGTCCAGCCTTGTGCTCCACTGCCAATCGTAGATACTTTCAGGGACGGACGAGGTCAGCATGAGCATGCTGCAGTTACACAACCTAATGTGCAACACACATCTGATACCTTTTACTTGAACAAAAACAGGATAAAAAAACAAAACTAATTTGAGCAAACTTTTATATTCAGAGTACTTTGTGTAATTTAATATTGTTCAGGGTGTTAAAGAAGTACAGTTCAAGTTTTCAAAAGTATAAACAATACCTCACAACCTAACTTTCATTGCTACGTGTCAAGGCTCTGAGACCACGTTGTCATCACAATTTAACAACTGGACTTCTGATTTATAATTTCATGTCTTTTATGTGTCATTCTTGCAACCGAGCACAAAACTAATGTAGAACTTTTTTCCGCCAAAAAGTACTTTTTAAATATAAAAAAAAAAGAAATCTGTTCACACCACTTTCATATTTACACACCATTACAGATATATTTATTTTTACCAACATAAAAAAGGTTATTTGTGTGCATTACAAGTGCATCGATATACATGTATTTAAAAAGGCTTATGGCAGATGCTGATAGTATTGTTTAGAAATCAGGGTAGCCGATGTTATACACTACTTAAAAAAAATGTTCTGGCCAATTTGTATTTTTTATTTAAGAAATTAAAGCATAATTGCTTAACTTGAATACGGTATGTATTTAGGAACTCTTAATTTTTTAAATAATATGTTTAATGAAGACGTTTCTTAATTAAAAGGCTGGGCTGGTTGTAGCAGCTACTGCTGCATCTTCATCTTCCTACTTTGTAATTGGTTCTGTATTCTTACTGTAAAGTGTCCTTGGGTGTCCTGAAAGGCGCTTTTTAAATAAAAATATTATTATTATTATTGTTGTTATTATATTCTTGGGTATAGCCGATTGAAGTGGCTGAAATATGTCTGCCTCTAATATGCAGGCGTTTCTGAAACTGACCTCAAATGTGCTCTACTGCAAATATACTTTTTGCTCAAATTAGAAGGTGCTTGTTTTTCATAGATTTAAACATTATGGCATATTTTTTTATTTATCTCTCTTTAAAAATATATATATTATTGTGATCTGCTGTGAATCACCTGAAAACATAATTTACTGTCTTTACTTCAAAGTATTTTTAAACCTGACAACCGGTACTAAATATAATACCCCCCAAAAAATTAGCTGCTCCTTCTACTTGAAATCAGATGCAATCCCAGCTCAGTTAAATGCTGCAAAACTGGCTGCATACATGAAAAGAAGCTGAAACTATTTTGGAGGCCGATCGTCTGACTGCAGGTGTTCTAGATGACGGTATATTTGCAATGGTTTGGTGACTATTGAATAATTTTTACATTTGTTTGAGAGTACAGATGGTTATAATAAGCGATGCACCGACCCAATACAAATATCAGTATTGGTATCGACATCGGGGAAAAAAATCGGGATCGGGTATTGTGACAATGTGACCAATCCATAAGGACAGGAGCTGATTGGTGTTTACATTTTAAATATCTGCCAACCAAGCTAACTATTGTTTTTTTCCTCTTATTTCAGCTCCTTTATTATTTATTTTACATTCTATTTAGAATTCCTGAACCATTTGAAAGAAGGTTTGTTAAAGTTTATTATTTCATGTTTGACCAAAGTTGTCAATCTATTAACAAATTCATGCTCAATCATCCGGGTATCAAATCCAATAATTCTCAGTCAGGTCTTCTGGACAGTTTTTTTTTATAGAAATGTTTCACCCTCCATCCAGAGGGCTTCATCAGTCAGAGGAGTTCCAATAAACTGTTTCCCCACAAAGCAGTAAACACCTTAAGTGGACCAACCAGTTTGCTGGAGCCAAGATGGTTTCAGGGGGCCGTCCTGTCCCTCATTGACTCCTCCCAGGCAGGCAGCCACAGCCAAAGTGGTTCAAGGCAACAAAGTTCATGCTCAATAATCCAGGTACCAAATCCAATAATTCTCATTTCGGGTCATCTGGACAGTTTCTTTTTTTCATTTTTTTTATATAGACGTTTCACCCATTTTGACGGGGGACAGGACGGCCCCCAGAATCCATCTTGGCTCCAGCAAACTGGTTGGTCCACTTAAGGAGTTTACTGCTTGGTGGGGAAACAGTTTACTAAAACTCCTCAGACTGATGAAGCCCTCCAGATAGAGGGCGAAGCGTCTCTATAAAAAAGAAACTGTCCATATGAACTGACTGTGAAATATTGGATTGTCAACCTATTGTTTTTGTCTGTTTCAGTGTCTTTATTATTATTATTATTATTTATTTTACACTGGATGTTACACTTATAATTGCACTGATTGAACAAACTAAAATTTTGTTGTTTTTACATGTTTGGCCAAGCTTATGAAGCTACTGTTGTGTTTAAGTGGTGCAGTTTTTAATAAATTTGTAATTCAGTACATTTATGTCTGCGTTTAAAAAACAACAACAGATGTTTTAAGTTAATTCAGCTCTGTTTTTCTGTAATCAAATCGGTATTGATCGATACTAAACCTCAGATATCGGTATTAATATCGGAAGTGAAAAAAGTGGATCGGTGCATCCCTAGTTATAATTTCTTTAAAACTAAAATGTCAGTATTTTCTGCTAGGTTTATTTTTAATTATTCAAAACTGTTACAGTATTGCACAAGATGTACAAAAAAAAGTCTATGGTATTATTGTAAGCAATATACAAAAGGCCATACAGCACACACAAAAGGGGCAGGTCAGTGACATATCAGATGCTCCCATCTCTCCCCAAGTGTCCACAGCTGATTTAGATGATTTCAGCCAAAATACTCAAGTGTTGTGGGTGTTATCATGACAGAAGTTGTCTTTAAAATATTCAACAATAATGTTGCAATTGCATTGTCCAGCCCCTATTTAAAACCTTATTTAAATCTACATGCAAAACAAACAAAAAATAATAATACATTTAAAAACACCACTTTTATTTTTGACATAAATGTGCATTTGACAGTTAAGTGTCAGCAGCATTCCTCAGTGTCATTCCTGTCTTTCTTTTTTTTCAAGCTGTCTCCTATAACAGGTTCCTTATGCTGAAAGTTTCTGCGTCCACCTGTCAGTACCAAAATAAATAAATAAATAAATAAAAACTATGCTACTTGACAGTCACCGAGTGTCTGCAAACGGGTTCAAACCCTGAGTTATATTTTCAAATAAAAATACGATTAATGTAGGTTTTATATCGACTGTTTTTGCCTCTTCCTGTGTAGTGAAACAGGGCACACTTTGGTAAAAAGATAATAAAACGGCAAAACAAGTGTTTTTATGTGTAACTAAATATATCCACATCATTAGTAGTTATTGTGCAGCTTAGTGCAGTGCAGCTGAAAGTTTATTTCACTGTGATTGTTTTTTGGTTTGCTCCTCAGCTGAGTGCCTCCATAATGTATCATTTGGCAGTGGTTTCATGATGGATGTCTCCCTAGCATTGTTGCCAGGCACCAGAGGTAAGCATAAAGTGCTCCTGCATAAACAAAACGTGCTTTATCTTCCGCATATACACCAACACGTATGGACACATTTTTGCTCTCCTGCAACGGAATCACAGCCATTTTCAAAACGCATTAAGCTTTGGAAGCTGAACTGAAATTTCAATGCTGAACCCACTCTGTGTGTGTGTGTGTGTATTTCCCACAGTTCCTATACTTGCCTGCGGGGGTGATGACTCTCGGGTGCATCTGTACGTGCAGGCGAACAGACAGGTAAACTTGGATCATTCCTCACCCAGCAGCAGCCTATTCAAATATTCTGTTCCAGTTCTTGAATTTAAATGTCCCTGAATTAAAGAGCACCCACTGATCCTCTGAAATGTTTCCACCGCAGCTCCAGAAAGTCATGTCACTGCAAGGACATGAAGACTGGGTCCGTGGAGTGGAGTGGACCTCGACAGGTGAGTTCCAGTGTTTTGGTGCAGAACTGCTTGTTGTGAACTTGGTATGGAGTTCCTGTTGCCTTGGCAAGTCATTTTCTACTCATTTTTGTACAGTTTCCCCTGTAAATGCTCATTTTGTACATTCACAAGATGTGAAGAGCCATGTAAGGTTTTAGAGAATTCTAAAGATTTTAAAATTACATGCGACAAACGTATAAAATACTGTGAACAGTACTGCTTCTGTTTGAGGTTTACGTACGATAATAGAAACATTTGTAAGTACCGTATTTTTTGGAGTATAGGTCGCACCGGAGTATAGGTCGCATTGTCCAATTATTACCGTAGATTGGAAAAATCCCTAGATAGGTTGCACCTATGTTTAGCTCTGCTGCAAATGTCTGCCACAGGAGTGCACAGCAAGGCTTTTAAGAAGATTAACACTTAAAAACAATTGTTTGTTTGATAAAAATTATAGCAAATGTGTGTCTGAGCTGAATTTTTCTTTAATAAATGAACGTAATTGTGAAATGAGCTGGATTAAAAAAATTGTTTTGCCGAAAGTGATAAAAAGCCATATATAGGTCGCACCTGAGTATAGGTCGCAGGCCTTGAAAAAATGATAAAAAGGTGTGATCTATACTCCGAAAAATACGGTATTTAAAAAACACAGTTTATGTAAATTGTGTAGTATAGAAAAACAGGGTTTAAAATTATTTGCTTAATTTAATAAAAACAATAACATTTATTATTAGTTAACAAATAAAAATGAGATAGTGACCAGCACATTGGCTTCTTCTTTAAGAGCAACTCTGATTTTCTTATTTGTATTCGGTCCTTTTCAGGTGTAAGTGTGTCTCCTTTGCGAGTGTGTCCCCCACTCTGTGGGCGGGATCATCTGTTGGAGCTTTGGCAGGGGGCGGGGCTTACAATAGCATCTTCTTGCTGAGGACAGTGGCTGCTGAATGATTAGTGCCTTCATGTGCAGCCTGTAAACGTCTCCAAACATACAGGAAAAAGTACCGTATTTTCCGCCGTACACGTCACTCCACCCTATAAGTCTCGTCAGTCTAAATTTTAGGGATGCACCGATCCACATTTCTTACAGCCGATCCGATACCGATTCCTAAATCTGGGTATCGACCGATACCAATACTTTTCCGATCCGATATGTGTTCAGGTATAGGAGGCTGTAATAATTAAGTTCTTGAAGGGAGAGCACGTATGTTACACGAAACTCTGTGACTTCTGTCTTAACATTGTGTGAGGTAAACCCAGAGAAGACACTCTGAGCCTCACTACAGTAATACCCAAAATAACGGCATACAAGAGGCAGGTCTCTACCACAGACTTCCTTCTGACTCATGGTGCAGCCCGGAACACTAGTCTAAAATACTGCTAAGCATTATGGGAAATCAACACAGTCCCCATTTTTTAGTTTTAGTTTTGATTGTGGCACTATGAGTTATAATTCTTGTTGAATTTGATCAACGGATACAGATTTAAACTATAATTGAACACTAATATACCACTAAGCATTCTGGGAAATCCCGTTTTTTAGTTTTGTTTTTGACTGTGGCACTATGACTTGTAATTCTTGTTGGTTTTGATCAACAGATACAGATTTAAACAATACTGTACATTGAATTTACATTTATAAATTCAATGCATAGTTTAAATCTGTATCTGTCATATCTCAGCCAAAAATTGGTTTATAAATATGGGGAAAAATCCATAAATATGTTGCTTTGGCATGTAAGTCATAGGGCATGCACATTATGCAAAAAAACTGTGACTTATACAGCGAAAAATACATTATCTAGATTTGTTGCTAGATGCTTAAAAATAGAAAATGACTAGAGGGGGCTGAAAACGAGCTAAAGTCACAACGTCTCCAACACTGGCAGTTTTAAAGACCGTGTAAAGTGAAATTAAATGTGTGTTTTTAGTTTGTCACATGGCATAAATATGTGTTATTAATCACCCATATAAATCTGACTGATTAAAAACATTGTTTACCTTATAAAATTAAGTCTCAAAAATCATGAAAAAACATGATTTTGCCTTGCCCTGGAACGCTGGGGGCGTGTCAGTGCGTGGGCGTGGTTTCAGCGCAGCTGCGCTCGTGTCCTGCTCCTGAGCTGACTGTGTGGAGAGGCAGACAGCAGAGCCAGTAAACCTGCTCTGTTTTTATCTGAGTTCTGTCTGTAACAGCAGCTACTTTTTCCAAGAGTTACGCTGTTTTTGTAAATAGTTTTCTTGTGTGTTTTTAATCTGGAATGAATAAAAAAAAAAAAAGAGTTGTACCATGCGGGAATTGAACCCGTGGGGTTTGGGACGGAAGGCAAGCGCTTTATCCATTGACCTATCCAGGCATTACAGATACTCGGTATAAAACCACGCGGTATAAAAACACGTTATGATTTGTACGGGTGCCCTGACCATTGCGACATCCAGGGAAGATGCACGAACGAGGCATAATTGATTAGCTAGCTAACAATGAACAAAATATCTATGCTATTGCTATCTGATGCTATCTGCGATTCGCGAGTGAACGGCTCCACCGAGGCGAATTTATACGGCTGGAGCTGCAGGGGGTGGGGCTATACTTAAGAAGACCGCGTGACGAAACGCGGTCACATTTAAAACACGCCTAAAAAATCCTGAAACAGAAATATCTTTATACACAGTTTGCTCTATAACTCCAAAATTAATTGAGCTACAATTTTGAGACTTTTTACTCATTTACAAGATTACAATTATGACATTTATAATGTTTATTGAAGAAAATGTTGAAATTCACTTTACACGGTCTTTAAAGTTCAGCCTTGGCTCATCCAGTAACGTCAATCCACGAGCCAGTCAACGGCTGCAGTTTGCTGATGTCAGATGTTTCGGCTTGCTTGAAACCATGGCTGAGGCAGGTCCAAAAACCAAGCAGGAACAGGGAATGGAGACACGATTGGCCGATACTGAGTCGATGCAAACTGATTAACGTTACGCCTGTGGAGAAGCAGCTTTAGTGGTTAGCACTGTTGCTTCGCAGCAAAAAGGTCCTGGGTTCAATCCCATGTCTGTTTTCCCCCCATGCCCCTGGGGTCTTTCTGTGTGGAGTTTGTATGTTCTCCTTGTGCTTGTGTGGTTTTTCTACGAGTACTCCAGTTTCCTCCCACAGTCCCAAAACATCAGGCTGCCTCCAGGCTCAGGCCTCCCTTGCTAAAGAGATCTGTGATTTTAATGGGATTTGCAGAGTTAAATAAAATAAATAAAAGATTCATCATTGACAAAGACCACTTCAAAAAAATTGTAAGAATGTCTGGCTCCTTGGAAGCAAAATTTAAAACCACGAGAGATGACTCAAGACTTTTGCACAGTGCTGTATGCTCAAAACATTACAGAAATGATAGTTTTTGGGTGTTCACAGTAACTTGTACACCATCTAAAGCTAACGGTCTCAGATGTGTAGATAATGTTGACCGATAAAGGACTTTAGTGTCGAGATTTAGTTTTTAATTATTTTGAAAATTATTTAGTTTTGATAGAGCTTTTTGTTATCTGTAGCATGAAACTGCCATTTTTTAAAAAAGTTATCTTTATTTGAAGAAAGTCTGCAAAGCTGGATGAGACCGATGTCAAGAGGTTACAGTAGATTTCTATGACGGCATTCAATTAATTTAATTAAAAAGACTTGACAAATGCTCTTTGACCTTTTTAAAGCAAAAATAAAGAAGGAGCTTTGCTTGGAAGGAGAAATCGCTAAATTATGCAGCCGCTTCAGCCTTTTATCTAATTTAAAAGACTAAAAATGAATATCAATTTATTTTATCGACACGTTTCGACTGTGTAAAAGCTTTTTTCATATTGTGCGCCTGCTTTCTTCACCAGTATCACTTTTCTACTCAAATCACAAAATGGCATAAAGAGTGAGTGAAGTTTGCTCAGATGATCTGTTCTTGTCAGAATAATAATAATAAAAAAAGTCTCATAAATTAATAACAGTTTTTATAAGAAAAGCTCTTTTTTTTAAATCAATTTTCTAGGTTTCCAATTTAGTACATTTATCTTTAAACCTTTTAAATTTTGCCCAGTTCAGTATCTTCATTTTACAACATATTTATTTTTTATTTTGCTTCAGCATAAATTACCGTACTTGCCACCGTACACGTCACACCACCATATAAGTTGCATCAGTCCAAATATGTCTAATAAACTGAAAAAAACAAACATAAATAAGTTGTTTTGCCATATAAGTCACATATTTTATGCGTCACTGCTGACGCGCTGTGTTATGCATCACCGCCGACCACCCTCAAACGTGGGCCGGTGTTTTGCCAAAAATCAATTGGCTGCCAAATGGCAGTCGCAGGCGCATGGACGGGAGGACTTTAACAAGAATTTAACAAGATTATCACTTAAAAACAATTATTTGTTTGCTCGAAATTATAGCAATTTAACTTGTCCTTCAGTGCTGGGCAACGCTAATCCAAAAATTAGTTCCGCTATTTCTAAAGCACTCATTAATTTATTTAGGTCCGCAATTTCAAAAGCGCTTATGTATTAGCAATGCTAGCGGAAGGTAATGCTAACGCGCTAACGTGCAAATGGCGAACTACTTTTTAAAATCCAGCAGATTTACAGCAGATTTGACCATTTCGTGAAACGGTTAAGCTCAGAAAAACCTTGTGCTATAAAGTCAGCTAAGAAATATATTTTTTCTCAGCAAAGAAATAATTGTTTTTACCGTGTTTTGTTGTAAAGTCCTTTGCTTCTGTGGCCGGTCGCCGCCATTTTGAACAGGGCAAATGAGGCGCTGACGCGTCGCGTAGGCCGCTGAGAAACATCCATAAGTTCACCCTCCATGTTAAAAACTCTTCGTCTGACTCTTCGAAAACAAGCAATAAGGCTGCAGAGTAACACACTGGCTGCTAACTGCTATAGAGAGAGCGCTCTCTCTAGCCAAGAGACTGAGGGGGACGCTTTTTTGTCACGGACCACATCCGGCGCTGACAGGATATGGTCTGTTAGCAGTCGTCCGGTTGATTTAAGAGCCCGTAAATAAGTTTTTTCGTTTTTACTGATAGATAATTAGTTATTAGCGGTACTGCATTTTAAATAAAAATAGCGCAAATCCGCTTATGAATTATAAAAGTTAGTCAATCCGCTATAACGCTGACAAATTGTTTAGGTCCGCTATAAGCGGATTAGCGCTTTAGCGCTCCCTAGCGGTCTGGCGCCCACCTTTGCGCTTTGATGGTCAAATCAACTGCATTTCAAAAATTTGATTAGCGGCTGCGGGCGCGCACAGAGGGAGGACTTGTTGTGCATTTCTTCAAAATTTAATCAATCAATCAATCAATCTTTATTTAAAGAGCCCTTTTCAGCAGCCAGAAGGTGCACAAAGTGCTGAACAATACAGAAATAAAGCAAGATGGCGCCGCTGTGTCTGGCATGCCGTCCACCACCTCTGCTTTATTTGCTACTTGTGTTATTTAACAAGATAACCACCTAAAAACAATTAGTTGTTTACTCGACATTATACCATACCATACCATACCATTTTATTTATAAAGCACTTTAAACAGGAACAAGTCCACACCAAAGTGCTGGTTATAGTAAATGTGTGTCTCAGTTGAACCTTTCCTTAATAAATTAACTTTAATGGTCAAATCAGCTGCATTGTACCTAGGCGGCGTGGCAAAATGCAGCTGATTTGATGTTTGCTCCAGGAGTTCCGGAGCGAGATGGCATGGTATGACAAGCCAAGTGTTTCATTAATAGCCACTTTTACCTATTAATGACACACTTGGCTTGCCATATTTCTCGAGGTCCCTCTAGTGGCTGAAAATGGTAGTGTTCATACCATGTCTGAATGAAGGAAATTGTCAGATCTCAGCCAAAAATTGATTATAAATATGTGAAAAAAAAAACACGTATATTACAGTAGTTGCTTCGGCGTAAAAGTCGCAGGACTTGCAAATTTATGCAAAAAGGTGCAACTTATACGGCGAAAAATACAGTACCAAAATTGTAGACTTTTTGTCTTTGTAACAACTCTTGGAAGGACGAGTTTTTATTATAAATGTGGCATTTTTGTGTCAGTTTTTCAGTCATTTATGCAGAAACATCAGTTTGACAGTGTAAGTAGTTGTGGCAGAATTTCAGGCAAGAACCAAAGCAAATGATTGTCGTCATTATCTTCAAGTGTCACTGCAGCGTGATTGATGCTATCTATTTGAGTTAGGCTGGCTTCTTGCTCCTTTACAGCAGAAGATTTTTTTTATTTATTATAAATAAATTTTGACAGAGAAAAATAAGGTCTGCTCACAAAAACAAACAAACAAACAAACAAACAAACAAACAAACAAACAAAAAACTGACACAAATAATTTAAAAAGATTGGTACACACCAAACTCATTACCATAATTAAGCCATAATTAAGCCAATAGTGCCATAATTACTCTTGCTGACTCCTGAACATTCAGGAGCCATCTTTTATTATTTTCCTCTTATTCTAAAAAAATCACAGATGAAGGAGTTAAGCGCCTATAGACATGCTAACTCTGGCTCTAAATGTTAAATAATTAGGAAAAAAAATAACAATTTATCTCCATTTTGTTCAACTGAACCAATAAAGTCACTATCACCTCTAATTTAAAATGAATTCTAATATACTTAAGGCTAATCTTATTTGTCTGTTTTTAGCCTCCTCGACTCCTTTGTCCTTCAAGCTGTCTCTGAAAATGATTTCCTCAAAATGTTTAGGAGGAAGTCTTGGAAATCAAAACACACCTCAAGGTGAAAAGAGCCTGAGTAAACGATTACGCCATCAAGAAGTGAACACATAATGCCACTTTAAAATCTTTGTAAATTATAGTATATTGTACTAGAAATAAATAATGTTCTCAAAAATGTTAAGGCAATATTAAAATACTTCTATATTTTACATCACAATGATGCAGTTATCATATTTCATATTTATTGATAATACTGGATTGATAAATTCCTGCTAATGTTATGCTGTGGCTTGTAATTCAAAAGCTGCCTTGGGTGTGTTCAAATTGCTAAATAAAGCAGAACATTGTTACACTGGAGTGGCACAAAGTTTCCAATTAAAACAAGTTTTTTTTACTTTTAAAGTTTGAAAATTGAACTTGAAGCGTGAGCAAATGTGAAGCATTTCTGAATTTGTGGGAAGGGTTGAATGTGTATATAACAGCCCTCTACAGGCAATCTTCATTTATGTACACCAAGGAGACAGGGAAGCCCAAAAAAAACCTGTTGATGGAACACAGCGTTTTGTACATGCGTCCGAATATGGCAACACTACGGAAAGTCGGCTGTAGTTAGCTTGTAGCTTCGCTACTTACAAATCTCTATCATAGGCTCAACGTCTATCGTTTCTACCATGTAGCGTACATATCGCACATTCCTAGTGTGTACTTTCTCTCTTAGTTTACTGTAATTTGCAATAGATTGCAATATACTGTCCCCATATCTATGGATAAATATGTATAATTTAATTGTTTATTTTTTATTTTTTTTAAATCACAAAAAAATCATATTTTAAGCTACTAGAGTGAGGATGACATGATCTTTCTATTAGTCATTGTCCGCTGTAACAGATTAAAAAGAGGGAATTGGAAAAAAAACATCTGCGTGCCCATCTATCCGTCCATCTTTAAATGTTGTGATCACTATAACTTGAAAATAAGTGAAGTACCAACTTCCATTTTGAAGTGTGGCTTCATCCAGGGAAAGGTTCCTTTTGAAAATTGGGTTGCCATGTGAAAATCCAGGAAGGCCACCACCATATTATATACAGGTACATGTAAACCAGCCACCTCTATCGTTTTAGGAAACTATGCTTTCTAGTTTTTACATTGCTTAAAACTATAGTTTCCTTAAATGATTGATGTGGCTGAAGATGGTGGCGAAGGCCACCATTGGCTACCCCCTTGCTCCGCCATTGCACCTGGACATTTATTCACTCTGCACCGCCTCGGTCAAGAAAAAAGCCTACCTCTGTTCTTATACACAGATTAAATCCTACCCATTGTGCACCAAAAACATTAAGGTTTACCGGTAATTGCATTCTCTGTTCAATTCCAGTAAAAAAAAACAACATAGATCTCAAAAACTATAAACATTCATTGTTCAAATCCCTCAGCGACCAGGGACATCAGTGTACTCCTGGTTTGTAATCTGTAATAATAATTATTGTGAGTACCGTATTAATATATTATTAGTTCCATGTTTTAACTTTTACACTTTCAAACCACAGTAAAATCCCCTAAAACAAACTTGTTCTAATATACTTTTAACCCATTAAACACTAGGGTTGGGCATCGTTTGAATTTGAGCGATTCCGGTTCCGGTTCCGATTCTTTGTTTCGATTCCGATTCTTTTCGATTCTCGGTTCCGATTCTTTTTGTAGGCGGGGTTACAAAAAGACGTGTCAATTCAATTCAGTTTATTTATACTGTATAGTTCCAAGTCACAACAGAAGTTGTCTCAGGGCACTGAACAGAAACAATCAAATATAAAAATAATAAGTTAACAGAACCTTTAATATAAAAATAATGGTAACACTATTTATCTGAGGAGACTACATTGAGTTTAACTCCATGTTATAAAAAAGCTACAGTAGTTAGCCAGAGTTATTTCAGGATGAAATAATTTGTACTTCTGTTTGAATTTAATGCTATGAACTTTTTCCTTTTTGTTACATTTACTGTGAATTTCTCACAGGGCAGATTAGAGCCAACATGAAGCACTTTGGTGTGGACTTGTTCCTGTTGAAAGTGCTTTATAAATAAAATGGTATGGTATGGTAACATGGAGGACTCACAAACATATATTATTATTATTATTTTATTATTATTATTATTATACATATAATATTGTCCAGTGTCTGATGCTGCAGTCATGTTACTGAGCTCCCACTGATGGGCTAACCTGGTTCCACCACAGCAGCAGGATCCTCAGACAGAACAGCTGGTGGGATGTCCTGGTATCTGCAGCCCTCTCTCCATTTGTTTCTTCATGGACATGGAGCTGTGAAATTATGTTGTGCCTCTTCCTCAGCAAAACGCTCCTCCAGTGGAGACTTTCTGGACAGGCTGCAGGAAGTTCCTAAACAAACAACAGGTTTATCAGTATTATCAGTAAAAAGAGATTATTAAATCATTTTTAAGACTGAGAATGTGTACAATTATTAGCTCTGTTGTTATTGCCTAACTAACCTATTCAATAATTCTTCAAACTGTGACATGCACTCATAATGGAATGAAAGAGAACATAAACAGAAATTATATAATACTGAAAACTAGAGACATTTAGACATTTTAAAAGACACTGAGAACTTTAAATGGATTAAGAATGTTAATAAGTGTTGGATTTGAGTGCAATGTAAGTGCAATCCATGGTTGAATTCACATCTGAAAAGGGATGCAACCTTTTCACAACATATGCTGTAACAGCTGTGGCACTCTAAAGTTACTGACGTTTTTACCTTGGACAGTCACTGGTGGTGAACACTGAAGCCATTTCAGGTCGTTTGTCTAAGAAGAAAAAATACAAGCTAACGTTAGCATCGTGTTTGTATTTGAGCTGACTTACCGCTTTAAGCGGAGTATAACTTGTTAGCTGCCTTAATGTTGGTATGAGATGTAGTTTATAGTTTATTTATTTACCTGGTGGAGCCGAAGAGGTGGCGATTAGCGAAAAGTTCGGCGGAGCGTTTTGCAGACGGACCACTCTGTACTTCCGGTCGATACGAAGCGAAAATAATCCGGTGGAGCGCGTCAAAGACGGGACACTATTTTACTTCTCCACCCTCCTTTGCATGATAGAAAATTATTGCAAGTGCTGCACTGACCTGACTGGTCATTTTATTAATTAGTAAGCTTTCGATCGCGGAATCCACACTTCCGGTGGATTCTTCTTCGTTGGTTTTCGGCGGGGCTACTTCCGGTCGGCTAACTAGCATCGAACTTAGGAATCGCAAATTAATATTTTGAACGATTCCGGGAAAACCGGACAGTTAGTCCCGGTTCCGAACGATTCTCGATTCTCGATGCCCAACCCTATTAAACACCCATTCAAATATCACCATAATATGCTCAATGACAATATGGCAAGACTTTCTAATAAATCTGTTTAAGGGTGCACACCAGATGTCTTTGAGTGAAGGTTTTTGGGTTTTCTCTTCTTCTTTTTTTTTTTCAGGGACTGAGCTGTTATTAGCCAGCTGTTCACAGGACTCGCTCATCAGAGTGTGGAGGCTGTGTGCCAAATCTGGCTCAGACGCCCGCACAGAAGATGATCACACCATCATCAAAATGAAAGAGGACATTTTTGAAGTGAAGGACAGAGGTGAGTGGGCCAGACAGGCTTGATTACAAAAAAAAAGGTGTTAATTAAGCAAATGAAGGGACATGATTTTTGAAGGGGAAAGGGAGAGGAGCTTCCAAAATGTTGCGTATGAGTGCTGAAATTAATCTACACCAAAATACTTTTGAACTGTTAAAATAGTATGTAAAGAAATTGTCAGTTTTTTTAATCATCAATATCTGTATAAAAACTTAAACTGAATTTTTTGCACATTCATCACTATGTTTTGTTGTTTTACTGCAGAAATCATCTCAGCGTTTGCTGTGTCCCTTGAAACCGTCCTGGCAGGCCATGAGAACTGGGTTTATGGGGTCCACTGGCAGCCTCTGGTCTACAAAGGTACTTTGTTTTAAAAACCCACTGAAGAGATTGGCCCCTAGTATTGCTCATGGCAGGGGTGTCCAATCCTGGTTGTGGAGGGCCACTCTCCTGCATGTTTTACTCAGAGCCATATACAGTATATAGAGAGTTCCGACACCCTTTGATCTCGCCGACAGGCGGTCAATCGTTCCAAACAACGGCTATGGAAACCTTGTGGAGCTGCGCCCTCTGGCGGCGACGGAGCGCTACTGCAGGCAGCTTCAGACTGTAACCAGAGCCATGGAACAAATCGCCCCCTCCGTGACCCACGTGACTTCCGCATTCCATTCTTACAATGGAACTCTATGGGAGTGTCGCAACTCTCACTTTATATGGCTCTGGTTTTACTTGTTTCTCTCCTATAATGCAACAGATTCCATGGATGAATTACTTCTTCTTCTACAGAAGCCAGTAATCCCCCATTGATTCAAATCAGATGTGTAAGAGTAGAGGAACCTATAAGATATACATGATAGTGACCCTCGACGATTAGGATTGGACACCCTTGGCTTATGGGCTGTCATCAGACAGGAAAAGGTTGACAGCTTAATGAAACTCTGTCAAGGTTGTAGGTGTTATAAGCTGTTAAAGAAAATCACCCGGATCCGTCCCACTCGCCGGGTCTGGATGGACGGATCATTATCCGCGACTGTTTTTTTCGGATCCGGTGTGGGACAGATCACTGCAGGAGATCCTTCCTGCCCACAGCCTTCAGCATCTATAACAGTGTTTTAATGAAACCAGGATAATGAGTTACATTATCATTTAATTTGCCGTTGGAATAAATACTTTTTAAATTGAACTGAAAAGAAAAGTGGAATGTAATAAATTCCTATTTTTTATGACCATGTAAGAATTAATGAGGAGGTAAATATTAATACTGACCTCTTTATCTTAATTAATTTACTTATTCAGATTGAATAGTAAATGTTCACGGATTCTGTTCTTTTTCAGTTTACCCAATATTTCTGTGATCTTTATGATGGATAAATACACAAAGCCATTAAGTGACAAAGACGTTAACTTAGTTTGATATGTCAAAGAGACACTATCATTTATTTAAAATAAATCAACTAAATTAACACCATTACACTTGATTGACATGATTTCACTTTCTTTCAAATTAATACGTCAGCACACTTGAATCATAACACAACAGACATAAATATTGGATGTTAACATATTTAGTCTGTGGGCTCTTCAGCTTAAAATAGTTTCCAGCTTAGATAGAGAGGGAAAGATTTAGGAGGAGAAATGGAGGAAGAAAAGTTAAGAGTCAGGGAGTTATCTTGATGTGTTTTAACCAGAAACATGGCAGTTCTCCGGCCGATTAAAGCTACACGTTGGTACCCTTGGCAAAGCATTTGACGACTTGTTACCTCGTGAAGATGGTCAGTCTCCCTCGGTCCAGTTTGGTCAGTTCGTTTACCATTCTCAGCGTCTCCAGACGTGCGCCTTGACTCGAACCGAAAGTAACGGCAGCTCCTGGTGCTGTTGTTCAAGATAAGACGTTCCTTAAAGGAATGTCAATAAAAGAGAGCTTTTCAGCTGTTGAAGATGGCTTATAACTTGGCATGTTATAAGTCTTTAACTGAATGACATGGTCATTAGCGTGTTGACCAGACGATCATCAGTTCTTTGGGGAACCTCATCAGGGGTTGAGGACCTCAGCAAACTCTAAGGAAAACAGGAAGTCAGAGCTCTTTTAAGGCTAACTTGACCTAGAAAGACGTAGCTCTTTCTCATTCGGTCTGTTAGGCCAGAAGCCACTGAGAGGAGGCATAAGTTAGATTAAAAATGTCAGAAAGGATAAGAAAGTTAGTTTAAGACGCCAGTTTCATGATACAGCAGATTTAGAACTTTCTTAACTCATTACCAACATTGTTGTATGAATAAACAAACGTCATCAGAGCATAACATATGGGACCTATTAATGATAATAGCTTGATTATTAAATAGGACAAAAACAAAAGTCTCTGGGTGTCTAGATTGTCCTGAGCTCAAGCTAAAATGAATGAGATAAAGTGTTCCTTTTATCTTCACATGCAAGTTCGAGAGGAGAGGAGAAATCCTCCATGTACAACATTTTGAATTAAGCAGAGTATTTGATTTATCTGACATTAAAATGTACTGATGCTCTTACAAATAAAATTATTCATTTGATAACATTTGAATTAACAAAATTAAAAGAAGTCTCTGGATGACTTAATTGCACCTTTGACACAGCAGTGAAACACAGTTTAACTCTCACAGAATAACACAGCTTAAAAGCACACATCATGAAAATGACAAAAGTTATTCTTTTGATCACATCAGCCTAAAATCAAAGATAGAAATAGTCTCTTATTGGTGACTATGTTATCAGATTATAGCTAAATGAATGATTTTGTAGTAAATGTCTTGCTTTACTGAGAGGTCAGTAAAGGTCATCACTGGACAGTTCAAAAACCTTAATTTGACCCTGGGTAGGTCCACTACTCTGGACAATACTCCACTACTCCACTAGTCCACTACTCAAAGGGGGACCAAAGTCCCCCTTTGGTCATGGGGAACCACGAACACAGGTGAGGACGTTGGTCCATGAGCAAAAGTTAAGATGCCCTTGATTAGTTTTAGCTGTTTGCGCAGCTGATAGAGGACCTTAAGGTCTGGATCGGAATCCATGTCGTCTTTAGACGGACTATTTTTGTTCGGATCGGTCAGGTACAGTATCATGGAGTTGATAGCAGGATCCGACTTCTGTAGTTGGATGATGTCTGGGTCAGTCAGTGCAGGTCGTACAGAGACTGCGTTGTCAGCAGGTCTGGCTGCGGCCTGGGCACGTGTGACTGCCATAACCCTGACCGTAGGTTGTATTGACAGAGTCTTGATTAACCAGGAGGGGTCGAAGGACCATAGAGGACCTTCGTCGGCTCCTTCTTTGGCTAAGGAATCTGCAATGTCATTGTAATGCTTGTCATCGCCTGGGACTCTAGAATGCCCCGGAACTTTCTTCCAGTAGATCTGTAAGTCATGTGATGTCACCAAGTGATCACACGCTATGAAAAGCTCTTTGTGTTTGACCACTTTTCTGTCGCTTGTTAGGAAACCATTCTGTTTCCACACAGCGAGGTGACAAGCGAAACTCAAACGAGCATAGTTAGAGTCAGTGCAGATGACTAGCGTCTTGATGGAGCGTTCTACTACCATCTGGAGAGCTATTAGGATTCCTGCAATCTCAGCATACTGAGAAGTCTGAGAGCCTAATTTGTAGCTGAAAGTTATCTGTTCATGGTCTTGGAGGAGAACTCCTCCAACACCTGCCCTACAGATTTTGTCGCGGAGGAATGAAGATCCATCCACGTACAATGTTGTCATATCTTTGCAGATATTGTCATCAAAGAAGTGGTGATTCGGGTCTTCAGTTACTGGGGGTTTCACCTCAACCGGCGGCTGGGTGGCTGGTACATCTTGTGTACACTTCTGGCAGATTGCCAAGTCCGTCCCCAGATGTGACTTCTTGTTTTGACCATAACGTATGTCTAGGTTAAAACTTTGAAGCGCCATGAGCCACGTTGCAACACGTGAGTTTGTCACCACACCATCTCTGATGCGTTCACTGTTAAGAAATGTCACTGGCTGGTGTTGTGTTTCCACAATGATTTTCTGTCCACCAATGTAGCTGGAGAAATGTTTAACTGCCCACACTGTGGTCAGTAAAGCTTTCTCACAGTCTGAGAATCTCAACTCGGGGCCTGCCATCGTTTTGCTGGCATAGGCTACTACACGTTTGTCTCTGTCGTGTATCTGGTACAGACCTGCACTTATGCAATGAGCTGAGAAGCCCACTTCCAAGTAAAACTCTTTGTTGTAGTCTGGGTAGACTAAACAAGGGGCTGACTTGATCCTGTTTATAAGAGCGTCCATTGCCTGTTGCTGTTTGTCAGTCCAAACAAATGGTACGTCTTTTTTAAGGAGTTCAGTCAGTGGTTTCGCAAGGTCCGCATAGTTTTCGATGAACTGGTTCGAGTAGTTACACACGCCCAGAAAACTTTGTAGTTCTTTGAGATTGGTGGGGACTTTGAGATTGTCGAGGCCTTGGGTGCGAGTCAGCTGTGGTTGTACTCCGTCAGGACCTACAAGTAGGCCAACGTAGTCCACTTTGGTTCTGCACCATTGGCATTTTGACAGTGATATTTTAGCACCAGCAGTTGTCAGCTGATTCAGAACGTGGTCGATCTCAGCCAAATGTGAGTCCAGTGTTGGCTGTCTCAAAAGGACATCGTCCACGTAGATCAGTGTCCCACGCTCGTGGGCGTCTGGACATGCTTTGTTCAAGAAGATGTTGAACTCTGCAGGTGAGTTAGCGTAGCCAAAGGGACACCTGTTAAAGGTGTACTGACGGCCACCAAAAGTGAAAGCTAGTTTGTACTGGTCCTCGGCGCGCACAGGGATGGTCCAAAAACCAGAGGCGACGTCGAGAGTCGAGAAGTACTTACCATTGGTGACCTTGGGCAGTTCCTGTTGGAGTTGCGTCATAGGCCATCTGGATAAGGGAACTTGTTTGTTTAGCTTTCTGTAGTCTATAGTGAGTCTCCACTTACCATTAGGTTTTAACACCGGCCATAAAGGCGCAGAGTAAGTGCTGTTACAGTATCGGATGATACCTTTTTCTAACAGGTCATTAATGATTTCTCTGATAGGTTGATGTGCTGCCAGAGGAATCTTGTACTGTCTGACAAATGCAGGGGGAGCATTAGGCGGGGTTGGGATGCTCACTGTGTGGAGCGTGGTCAACCCACAATCCATCGAGTCAGTTGAGAATGATTTCTCATATTTTAGAAGAACTTTGCGAAGTTTGTCCCTTTCTTCATCAGTTTTCAGGGCGTCGGCTTGGGCGACCACCTGGTCAATCTGTGAAGCAACTGAGAGGGATTCTTGTTCTTTGGGGAGCTCCAGTGAGTCCCCTTCAGTGTCGTAAAACCTGTCAACAGGTAGTGCACTGTAAGTTTGGGGGCATAGACTGTCTCCTTTGTTGAAACCGAACCTGCGGACAGTGTCCTGGTCGGACTCAGTGGGGGAGAAAAGAGCTATGGCCTGTGTTGGTTTCGTGAACAAGACTTGCCCCGTGTGTTGATATGGGATCAAGTTCTCTGGGAGTCCTCCCAGAAATGGAATGCTTAGCTCAAAATCATGAAAATCAGTGGAGATCAACCATCCTAGCTGTGTGTTTTTTGGGATCAGTACCTCTTCTGTGCTTGTGTTGCACACAGCAACAGTCGTGGTTCTGCAGTCGAGGGTCACTTGGAATGTGGCCTCCATGGACAGTCCTAAGTTGAAAAACATAGGAGATGGTTGAAAGTATGCCAGTTTTGTGCTAATAGCTTGTCCTTTCATGATGTGAATCATCACCGGCATGTTCATAACCTGAGGTGGTACCGCAGTGTTATGGCTGTTAGCAATCTGACAGACCTCTGGAATGGTCTGTCCAGCCTTAAGGTTCTCTGTTGTTAGCACAGGAGAGTCCTTTGTGGCTGTGTCTAGTGACCACAGTACATTGTTGTTGATGTCCACTCGGACACCTAACCTTACCAAAATGTCGGAGCCTATGTAGGTTGCATGTGGTAAGTTCGGGACCACGAGGAACGGGTGATCCAGTTCTCGTTGGTTCCAGATCAGTTTCAGGTCAATGATCCCTTTTGCGGTCATTACCTGTTTATCGTTGGGGTCCAACGAAAAGCGGAAAGCCTTTTTGTTCATTTCTAGACCCAACTGTTTTTTAACCAAGGTTCCATAGAAAGCTTGGCTGATCGCTGATTTCTCCGTCCAAGGAGACAAAACAGCATCATCGGTGTGGGATCCTTGGATCTCAACACCTTTGACTACCTGCGGTAGGTAGTGTTCAGTGAGTGCTGACTGTTTCAGCTCGCAGAGGAGGCTCTCTTGTTGGGCCTTTTCTGCCTCACCTGTTGCTGAAGGTTCACTTACCGGGATTGTGCTCTCGTTGGAGGACCCCTTTGTGCCTTCCGCGGTACCTGCTGTTAAACAGTCAGTGTCACCATGTGTAGGCATATCGATCGGCAGTGGTTGGCTCACTCTGGTCCACATTGTTTGATCGCCATAATCTATAATCGCGTCAAAGCGGTTTATAAAGTCTTGGCCAACCAAAAATGGGAATGAGTCAACGGTGGACACGTGTACCGGGTGGTATAGCGTCATTTCACCAATCTGCATATGAACCATGGCTATAGCTGTAAGGGTTGTACTCGTCTCTGAGAGTCCCTGCAGTACTACAGCACATTCTTTGAGGGGTATTTCCCTGTCAACCCCGCTAGCGGCTATCCTTAGCTCCTTCAACAGTGTGGGAGACATAATGGTTATGTCAGCCCCACCATCCAGGAGGGCCTCTTCTGTGAGGACCCCTTCTAAAGTGATTGACAGGTAAGCCTTCTTAGCGGGCCCCTTCCTGATAATGTTACACAGGAACCTATCAGGTTTTTTCCGACGTGTGTTACGTCTACCATTGTCTGTGTGAATTTCATTCACCTGTACTGGTAGTGCAGTCACACATGGGTCTGAGTGATCGGTCTGTGACGAGTCATTGTCTTTGGTGAGTGCGCTTTCCCCCCCTTTTTCTGATGAGGGGCTCTCGGACTCTGTAACAATGATGTCATGGTTACAGTCAACATCTTGTTGACTGTCTATACCCTGATTGTCAGCATCCTGACCATCAGTATCTTGGTGACTGTCAGCAATCGTGGCATTGCTGTTATTTGTGTGTTCTGAGTCACTATCAATGATAGTGCTACACATCACACCAGGTTTGTTTTCCTTGTTTGTTTTTTTCAAACTTTCTAACAACCGACGTATGTTCTCCATCTCTTCTGAAGACAGAGGTTTAGGGCCTTTTTTCTGGAACTTCTGTGGGTTTTTCCTCGCCCCAGACTGTTCAGTTTGAGGTGCAGGAGCTGGCGCATTGCTCGGGGGTCCTCTCTGGGACCACCCTCTTTCATATGAGTCTCCTTGGGACCCATATTTCTTTTTCTTTTGGAAAGCCTTCCTTTTTTGATGGGGCTCTTCCTCTTGATGCGGCCTGTACCACTTGGGGTCTCTGGACCCCTTTTGGTCTTTGTTCCAGCGGACACCTTCATTTTGCGGTCTGTCAGGTTGGAAATTTTGCTTATTCTCGGCTTCCTTAAAAGAGTGAGCTGGCGCTCTTGCTCCTTCAAGGTCTAGCGTTTGGTATTTGACCTTTTCACCAGGACACACTTCAAAGGGTGTCTTGTTTGGTGTGCGACCTGTAAAAACATCTATCGCGCACTCTCTTATGTCTTCGATGGACCTCCGTTTATAGTTTGCGCTGACATGTACTTTCTCTCTTATGTCAGGGCAGAGGTTTTGGCTGAAAATATACTTAAACCCTACCTCCTCCTCCATTTCAGGTTCGCATCTGTCCCCGAAATAGGCACGGAATATTCGGTCATAATATGACCTTGGGTGTTCATTCCTACCTTGCTTGATGTTAGCTGCTGTTATGATGCCATCGGGCCCCGTGCAAGGAGAAAACTCCCTTATCAGCGCAGCACAGAGAAGACTGTAGTCTTTCATCACTGCTTCTCGTTGACGCTTCATAAAAGCATGCACCGTCCTGTCCGATGTTAACCTTAACAGACAGATTCTATCATCATCTGTAGCTTCTGGGAAACGTTGAAGCTGGAAATCAAGGTCCTCGAGATAGATCTTGGTTTCGTGTGAGCCCATTGGGCCAGGGGCGAAGGTTTGAATGCTTTTCGCCATATTCCGTAGTTCAGCCATTGATAGAGGTATTTGTGGGTTATTATCAGATCCACCCACCGGTGCATCCGGTGGGATTGTCGGTTTTAGAGGCCCTAAGGGACGGCGCGGTGGTGTTGGAGGGAGTAGTGCATCTGGCATGGGCGGGGGCGGTGGAGGAGGGAGTAGGTCATCAGGTATGGGAGGAGGCAGCGGAGGCGGTGAGTTCTCAAGGTGTTTACTCATGAGACCCAAACATTTTCTCTCTTCTTCAAAGAGTTTGTTCATTGCTGATGCACGCTCTATTTTACAACTATTCAGTTGGACTTTTAACCCATCATTTTCACGTTGTAACATCATGTGCTGTTCTTGTGATTTTCTATAATCTTCTTGCAGCCTTGTGTACCGTAGTGATAATGATTCCAGGGTGTCCGTGCATTTTTCCAGCGCGTCTCGTGCCTCCCCACAATCCGCCTGAATCGACTTGTATTGATGGTAATACTTATCCTTCTCCACCACACATTTTTCCAAATCAACTTGTGATTGGTCAAAATCCCTTTTTAACACTTTGCATTCTTCGTAGAGACTACGCGTTTGTTCAGCGCTGCCAATACTCGACTGTGTTAAACTCTTTACCTCCTGCTGTAAAGCGGCAACCTCCATTTGTGCTGTTAAACATGATGTAGAGACAGCCCGGCGTACAGCAGTTTCAAAGTCTAGCTTGGCCTTTAACAGAAGGCTTAATTTAGCCAAACGTTTATCTCTGTCTGCTTTCTTTTCAGCCGTTGTGGTTCCAGCTGTTACAGTTTTTAATGCACTGTCCACATCTGCTTCCTCCATCAACTGTGTCTCTTCATGGTAGTTTGTGATGGGCCCTGTGAGTGAAAATAAGGCACATTCGATCCAATCTGCTTTGGTCGGGTCGTGGCCTTGAGGTGGCACAGGCTGCCCTGTATCAGAGGTGTCAGGGGTCTCACCCTCTGTGCCTGCCATCTTTTATCTGGATTTTCAGTGAAAATCAAAATAAAAGATGTTCTGTATTCGTTATTCTAAACTTTTCACTATTTGAAATAAACAGGAAAGTTTAAATGTGCACAGGACAACTGTGGAAGATGATGTGTCAGAGAAAGGAAGAGAAAGGAAAAATTTTTTAGTTATCTGGAGTGAAAACTGTACTTTTGTTTGTTATTTTAAATTCTTTGTATTTAAAATAAGCAAAAATGTTTGTCCGTACCTCTGTTATTCTAAATATTTTATTTAAAATAAACAGGAGCTATTGTTTGTGTACAGAACAAAATTAAAAGCTGGTAACTCACCATAAAATGCTGACTTTTTATGATGTTTTTTGTGAACGTGACTGTTCGTCACTCAAAGTGCACCAGGAAATGACGACACAAATAGGCGGGTCGACGCAGCGCGTCACCAGCTCTGCTGTGCTGAGCGAGGCGGAGCTCGCTACACAGATACGTGACGTCAACCAATCAATCACAGTGCTTGTAGTCCTTTTCCCAAGCAACCATGGTAAATGTAGTTTTCTAACCTTCGACCAATGAAGTACCGGAAATGACGACAAAGTGGGTTGGTCGCAACGGCGTGCGTTCCCACTACAGCGAATCAGCGTTCGCTACGAGTGATTGACAGCTCCCAGCTCTCGTTTCATCCAATCACAGCTCATAAACAAACGTGTACTTGGACACGTAGCTCTAACGTTAGCTCAACACAGCGGACCACAACTTATAGACTCTTAAAACAACTCAAACGCTACAAATTAACTTTCCAAAATTCTGAAACATGCGGCGAACACACCTAGACAGGCCAACGTAGTTACGCTCAGTAACACAGCACTGCAGCTGTAGAACAAACACGGACTCTCTTGGAGCGCGTGAAGGTCGGTTCCGTCCACTTTAAGGGAGCAGAACTCGGGTTTCAGAACCACTATCCGACACCGTTCTAACAGTTATATGCTTCTTTGACCTGCTCTAAAATGTAAAATACCACAACAGCAATCTTGTAGATGTTAAATTAGCTTTCAGGCTTCTGACTCGGCGGTCAAACAAAGCTTTGTACAGGAGTCTGCGTGAACTGGACCGAACCAGGACCAGAACCACCACAGACCACGGCTGACAAAACTTCACCTGAATGCTTCCAACAGCGTCTAACAGAGTTGAAACAATAATAATCTCACAGCTTCAAATGATAAAAACATGCAGAATCTGCCTGCTTTGAACACTTCCAGCCAAAATCATTATCCTCAGAGTTTAAAACTTGGATCCACTTATGCAAACATGACGTTACAGTTCATGAGAAACCACAGAAATCAATAAACTTTCAGAACCACGTACGAAGGCCACCAGATGTAAGAATTATGAGGAGGTCAATATTAATACTGACCTCTTTATCTTAATTAATTTACTTATTCAGATTGAATAGTAAATGTTCACGGATTCTGTTCTTTTTCAGTTTACCCAATATTTCTGTGATCTTTATGATGGATAAATACACAAAGCCATTAAGTGACAAAGACGTTAACTTAGTTTGATATGTCAAAGAGACACTATCATTTATTTAAAATAAATCAACTAAATTAACACCATTACACTTGATTGACATGATTTCACTTTCTTTCAAATTAATACGTCAGCACACTTGAATCATAACACAACAGACATAAATATTGGATGTTAACATATTTAGTCTGTGGGCTCTTCAGCTTAAAATAGTTTCCAGCTTAGATAGAGAGGGAAAGATTTAGGAGGAGAAATGGAGGAAGAAAAGTTAAGAGTCAGGGAGTTATCTTGATGTGTTTTAACCAGAAACATGGCAGTTCTCCGGCCGATTAAAGCTACACGTTGGTACCCTTGGCAAAGCATTTGACGACTTGTTACCTCGTGAAGATGGTCAGTCTCCCTCGGTCCAGTTTGGTCAGTTCGTTTACCATTCTCAGCGTCTCCAGACGTGCGCCTTGACTCGAACCGAAAGTAACGGCAGCTCCTGGTGCTGTTGTTCAAGATAAGACGTTCCTTAAAGGAATGTCAATAAAAGAGAGCTTTTCAGCTGTTGAAGATGGCTTATAACTTGGCATGTTATAAGTCTTTAACTGAATGACATGGTCATTAGCGTGTTGACCAGACGATCATCAGTTCTTTGGGGAACCTCATCAGGGGTTGAGGACCTCAGCAAACTCTAAGGAAAACAGGAAGTCAGAGCTCTTTTAAGGCTAACTTGACCTAGAAAGACGTAGCTCTTTCTCATTCGGTCTGTTAGGCCAGAAGCCACTGAGAGGAGGCATAAGTTAGATTAAAAATGTCAGAAAGGATAAGAAAGTTAGTTTAAGACGCCAGTTTCATGATACAGCAGATTTAGAACTTTCTTAACTCATTACCAACATTGTTGTATGAATAAACAAACGTCATCAGAGCATAACATATGGGACCTATTAATGATAATAGCTTGATTATTAAATAGGACAAAAACAAAAGTCTCTGGGTGTCTAGATTGTCCTGAGCTCAAGCTAAAATGAATGAGATAAAGTGTTCCTTTTATCTTCACATGCAAGTTCGAGAGGAGAGGAGAAATCCTCCATGTACAACATTTTGAATTAAGCAGAGTATTTGATTTATCTGACATTAAAATGTACTGATGCTCTTACAAATAAAATTATTCATTTGATAACATTTGAATTAACAAAATTAAAAGAAGTCTCTGGATGACTTAATTGCACCTTTGACACAGCAGTGAAACACAGTTTAACTCTCACAGAATAACACAGCTTAAAAGCACACATCATGAAAATGACAAAAGTTATTCTTTTGATCACATCAGCCTAAAATCAAAGATAGAAATAGTCTCTTATTGGTGACTATGTTATCAGATTATAGCTAAATGAATGATTTTGTAGTAAATGTCTTGCTTTACTGAGAGGTCAGTAAAGGTCATCACTGGACAGTTCAAAAACCTTAATTTGACCCTGGGTAGGTCCACTACAACCATAAACACTTATCTGCATCACAGTCTGGTCACAGGCAGCATGGCATGCAATTGGTAGAGTTGAATCTCTGTGAGAAGGTTGCTGGATCGAATCCTGACGGGGGGCCATCCTGGGTGGAGTTTGCATGTTCTCTCCGTGCATGTGTGGGTTTTCTCTGGGTTCTCCAGTTTCCTCCCACAGACCAAAAACATGCATGTTAGACTGATTGGTAACTCTAAATAGTTCCTAGATGTGAGTGAGAGAGTGAATGATTGTTTGTCTCTATGTGTTCCTGTGATGGACTGGAGACATGTCCAGGGTGTCCACTGCCTCTTGCACAGGGACTGCTGGACATGGGCACCAGTGACCCCAGGACATGAAAAGGAAGAAGTGGATAAAGATGATGATGGATGGCTGCTCTGTTGGTGTTATCTTTATTGTGCACTTAAGCAACGTTTAGAAGCTGTGGCCCAATCTCAAACAGAAAAGCTACTTAGATGGAAATTTGAGTTTCTGTTGAGTAAAAAAAAAAGCTTAAAGTATTATTCTTCAACTGGATTTATTTGCTGTAATTACAATAAAAAGCATTGTTGCCTGCAGATATTCTAAGCAGAGGTCACAAAGGTGCAGGACTTCAAATACTTGGAGTCTACTGTCCAGGAAAATGGGGAGTGTGGTAAAGAGGTGAAGAAGAGAGTCCAGGCAGGATGGAGAAAAGTTTCAGGAGTGATTTGTGACAAAAAGGTGTCAGCAAATGTCGAAGGAAAAGTTTACAAGACAGTGGTGAGACCAGCTGTTTTGTATGGTCTGGAGACAGTGGCACTGACAAAAAGACAGGAAAAAGAACTGGAAGTGGCAGAAATGAAGATGCTGAGGTTCTCCTTAGGAGTGACAAGTATGGATAAGATCAGGAATGAGATCATCAGAGGTACAGCACATGTTGAACAACTGGAGATAAAGTTAGAGACTGAGATGGTTTGGACATGTCCAGAGGAGGGACAGTGAGTACTGGTATATTGGTAGAAGGATGTTCGAAATGCAGCTGCCAGGAAAAAGACAAATTCATTCAACCTGAGCCTCGACGGCTCATTTACAAAAGCAACCTGCTACAAATTAATATTAATATTTTAATATGTGAATATGAGACATATGTATGCAGTTATGGCACGTCCCGACCAAACAGCTTTTCAACGGCAAAAAGGCTTGTCACGCACGCAAGTGGACGCACTGGACCCAGTGCTGTCCTGACCAGAACGAGAAGCTGCGGCGGTGTGGCGGCGGCGGCGAGGGGGGGGCTTACCGGTACACCGAGTTCCTCACTGCACTCCGCCAGTCTCGCAATACCCGTCCCCTCGTTTCCGCCTCACATAGGGACCCTCCCCCTCTCTCCTCCCCCCCGACTCTCCCTGATCAACCAAAAACGGCGTTTGAACGGCGAAAACTTCAGCAATGATCAACGCTGCTTTGGAGGCTGACGCGGGTTCACGTGCACGGAAAACGTTTTCCAGCACGCTCAACACGCACGTGACGTGACGCCCGACGCCAAGACGCGGCTGGAGGCGTGTCCCCCATTGACTTTGCATGTAAACTGGACGCTCCTGCAGTTGAAAACGCGTTTGGTCAGGACGTACCATTAGAGAGGACATGGAGGTAATAATAATAATAATAATAATGAATTCAATTTATAACGCACTTTTCATTAAAGCTGCAGTATGTAGCTTTTTTTATGAACATATTTCTTCACTCTGTCACTACCTCCTGACAGACTGATGTTAGCCAGGTAATCTCTGAAAAAAAAAAAAAAATATTGTCCCCTTGCTTCTCCAGGTGGTAAATAAGCATTTCTAAAAAGAAAAGGTGACCCGCCATTTTCCAGCCAATAAAAACAGAGTTTGTAACCAGCCAATAAAAACAGAGCTTGAATTTGAATCAGCCAATAAAAACAGAGCTTGAATTTGAAATTCAACAGACCACAAGGGGGCAGAGCCACATATGGCTCTGAGGGGGAGGGATCAGAATGCTTTGCCTGTTGAAAATATTTCTAACTGCTGCAGTTCTACAGAAACTGCATACTGAACCTTTAATGAAAATCTCAAAGTGCTACAAGGAGCAACAGAATTAAATGACAATAAAACAAATAATAAAACAATTAAAATCAATAACAATATCAGCTAAGATCAAAAGTAGAATAGGTAATTGGAGTGTCTCTCTTGAAAATGAGTCCTCATGACTCAATGAGACCAACCTGTATAAATAAAGGTTGAGTGAAAAAACAGACAAAATGCACATAAAAAATGTTCAACACTGAGGCATATCAATTTTAAGCCTCATACATATTTTATTTTATTATTAAAATTATTAATAACAGTCATATACCACTGGAGGCCTGTTTTATATCATAAAAGTAGAAAAACAGCAGCTCAACCGTCTACAGGATGTTTGATAGTCTTGTATTTATTATTCCTGAGTGTCTCTTTGTCTCCCCCTGCAGGTGGAGAGCTGCAACAGCCTCTCCGTCTGCTCTCTGCTTCCATGGACAAAACCATGATCATCTGGGCTCCTGAAGAAGAATCTGGCGTCTGGGTGGAGCAGGTCAGTGTTGTTTCGACTAGTGGGAGGTTTTATGCAACTACACAGACATACACATGTAAAATTAATTACTGCCTTAAGTCAAGACAGAGTTTTCTACCATCTCCAGCACAACCACACAGGTTTTTTTCTGTTTCTGTAACCTTTTTTTTTATTTAAAGTTACTCCTGACACTGTCAGGCCTCAGCCTTCATCCTAGAATCCCCTCTCCTGCCATTGATGCCCCTCCGTCACTTTCCACTCTCCCAGACATTGACGTGTCAGGAATAGATGTGACAGACAGTGATGAAGAGGCACATAGACCGGCACACCGCAGTTTAGACCAGCCACTGTTGTCCACCCTGATCTTTCCTGCTTTCACTCTCCCACACCAAACCTTATCTTTTACAGCCCTTTCTGAAGTAAATAAGACACGAAGTGTAGGGAGCCTAGTGGGAGATATCCTTTAGCCTTTTTCTGCCGTTTTTCTTCTTTGTTTTTTTGGTTATTTGAAAAACAAAGACACAAAAGCTCATCGGCAGAGATGCCTGATAAAGGATCAGGGATAAAACCAAAACAGAAGAAAGCGAGGGGTTTTAGTCACAGTGGGCAGCGCTGGACAAATACGCAGTGGATTAACTGGTTGTTTATAATTATATAATACTGCGAGGTTCAAAGTAGACAAATAATGAAAGGAGTCATGAATTACAGGATATAAGAGCAGATTTTATTGATCTGGAGTGAGTTAGTTTTTATGGCAGCATGGACCTTTAAAAAACAAACATTTACTATTAAAAGATTAGAGCACTGATTACTGTAGTTTTAATTATAAGCCCGTTGAAAGGCGGGCATATTATATTATAGTTTCCGTCCTTTATGTCTGTAAATGTTCTGTTGTACTGCCCATAACTTCTGATCCATTCAAGATAATTTATAAAACTTTATACACATATGAACCGTCACTAGTTGGAGGGTCACGTACACTTTTCATCCCCCCAGCTCCAAGATCAGAGTAAAACAGACAGAGCCTTTGTGACATCTGACCAATAGAGATGAACTGTTGTGCACATCCAGTAAGCGGGGGAGGGGGTAGATGATTTTAACTGTATCGTAAAGACAGGCACAATGTAGTCCTTCTAAGAGTCGTGATATTAATTCTGTGCAAAATGTTAGGTTACTTAACGTAACACTGGTTTTTATAACAGAGAAGTGTTTCAGTGTGGGAAACGCTCCAGGGTGTCCAGAAGCTCCAGTGACATTACGTCTGTCTGAGATAGACCGGTTGAGCTGTGCTCAGGGCTCTGCCCCCATCATGATACCACAGTCAACCGACCACCTCCTACTCATTCTAGGACAGTTTCTTTCTGTGACCATGCAAGGAGGGAAGTGTTGGTGAAACAACTCACTCTGTTATCAAACAGCCGGGATTACGTTAAGTAACCTAACGCTCTTTTTCTAACTTCTTTCGGTGTTTCACTATGGGAGATATAGCCCACTCCCGTATTGCAAGTAAGCCCCGAAGCCAACCGCTATCCTGAACTCGGACTAAGAAGACTGCGAAGTACCAACGTCCAGTATCGCATGAGCGAGGGATGGCTCCAGCCTGTAAAACCACACAAACATATGCAGCGTGGTCCAGCTAGCTTCCGCTAGGGATGTGCGATATGGCATTAAATTCATATCCTGATATCTATTGTGATAGGTGGCAGTAACAATATACAAGCCGGATTCCAAAAAAGTTGGGACACTAAACAAATTGTGAATAAAAACTTAATGCAATGATGTGGAGGTGCCAACATCTAATATTTTATTCAGAATAGAACACAAATCACAGATCAAAAGTTTAAACTGAGAGAATGTATCATTTTAAGGGAAAATATGTTGTTTCAAAATTTCATGGCGTCAACAAATCCCAAAAAAGTTGGGACAAGTCCATTTTTACCACTGTGTGGCATCCCCCCTTCTTCTTACAACACTCAACAGACGTCTGGGGACAGAGGAGACCAGTTTCTCAAGTTTAGAAATAGGAATGCTCTCCCATTCATGTCTAATACAGGCCTCTAACTGTTCAATCGTCTTGGGCCTTCTTTGTCGCACCTTCCTCTTTATGATGTGCCAAATGTTCTCTATAGGTGAAAGATCTGGACTGCAGGCTGGACATTTCAGTACCGGATCCTTCTCCTACGTAGCCATGATGTTGTGATTGCTGCAGAATGTGGTCTGGCATTATCTTGTTGAAAAATGCAGGGTCTTCCCTGAAAGAGATGACGTCTAGATGGAGCATATGTTGTTCTAGAACCTGAACATAGTTCTCTGCATTAATGGTGCCTTTCCAGACATGCAAGCTGCCCATGCCACAAGCGCTCATGCAACCCCATACCATCAGTGATGCAGGCTTCTGAACGGAGCGTTGATAACAACTTGGGCTATCCTTGTCCTCTCTGGTCCGGATGACATGGCGTCCCAGTGTTCCATAAAGAACTTCAAATCGTGACTCATCTGACACAGAACAGTCTTCCATTTTGCCACACTCCATTTTAAATGACCCCTGGCCCAGTGCAAACGTCTGAGCTTGTGGAGCTTGCTTAGAAATGGCTTCCTCTTTGCACTGTAGAGTTTCAGCTGCAACGGCGGATGGCACAGTGGATTGTGTTCACTGACAATGCTTTCTGGAAGTATTCCTGAGCCCATTCTGTTATTTCCTTGACAGTGGCATTCCTGTTTGAGGTGCAGTGACGTTTAAGGGCCCGGAGATCACGAGCATCCAGTAGAGTTTTACGGCCTTGACCCTTACGCACAGCGATTGTTCCAGATTCTCTGAATCTTTTGATGATGTTATGCACGGTTGATGATGATAACTTAAAAGTCTTTGCTATTTTACGCTGGGTAACACCATTCTGGTATTGCTGCACTATCTTTCTGCAACAATGGTGGAATTGGTGATCCTCTTACCATCTTGGCTTCTGAGAGACACTGACACTCTGAGAAGCTCTTTTTATACCCAATCATGTTGTCAATTGACCTAATTAGTGTTAATTGGTCTTCCAGCTGTTTGTTATATGCTCAATTTCCTTTTTCCAGCCACTTATTGCTATTTGTCCCAACTTTTTTGGGATTTGCTGACATTGTGAAATTTTGACTCAACATATTTTCCCTTTGAAATGTTACATTTACTCAGATTAAACTTTTGATCTGTCATCATCTATGTTCTATTAAGAATAAAACATTGACATTTGCCATATCCCCATCATTGCATTCAGTTTTTATTCACAATTTGTTTAGTGTCCCAACTTTTTGGAAATCCAGTTTGTATATCACAAAATGTTTTTGGTATAAAACTTGCAGTAGGAATGAAAAACAAAACAAAAAACAGAGTGTCATTTTGCCAGCAATTATTTTGAAAACTGCTATACCACAAAATAATCTCAATCAAGGAAATTGCACTACTAGGTCCAGAGAGTTTTTAAATAAAAAACAAATCAAGTATTAGGATTCTTTCTTGTACTGCTAAATGGTGAAAAAGATATCAAATGTAGTTTTAGCCATATGTTTTAAACAAAAGAATATGTTGTTAACTCTTAACAGTTTCCAGTATTCTCACTTAAGAAATGAACAGCAACAGAGCAGAATTTTACATATAAAAATGTGCACACTGAAAACACTTGAAAAAATTCAAATTCAAAATCTCGCTGTCATTTTAGTCATTTGTTAAACATTGTTGACCAAGAACACTAGCTTGTCCACAGTCTCTGGCTTTAACAGAGACCGGTGGCATGAAACAATGTTGCCACCAATGCTAAATGCCCTCTCTGAAGGAGCACTCGTGGCTGGAATGCAAAGGTATTTCTTGGTCAGTCTTGCCATTCTTGGAAAATTAGTCTGGTGCAGTCTCTGCCTGTCCAGTGGGTCAGTTTCTGACAGACAAAGGTTTGCCTTCAAAAATAAAGGAGGGTTTCCTCCAATGGGCATTTCTTTCCACTTTAAGGAGAGCTGACACAAAATGGCGACCAGTTTCCTCTGTGGCTTCGACCAGAGAGGGTCTCACAATAAAATCATACATCACAGCGTTCTTTTCACAAATCAGAGAACAGGTTTAAACCCCCACCCCCCCTTTTTTTAATAGCACAAATGCACTCTCTAAAGCTGACCAACGCTTACTTTAACTTTCGACAGAACAAAGTGTTTTGCGCGTGTCCAAATATGGCAACAGCTCGGCAAGCCGGCTGTAGTTAGCGTGTAGCTTCACTACTTAGCTCTAGAAGAAAACAGACTTTAACACCATTTATGCACAGTTTTCAACTAAAAAAAGGTAACGGTTAAATCTGACAACTCTGCTTTTACATCAGACACAGTATTACTGCAGTTAGCCGGTAGAATACAGATCTCCATCGTAGGCTAAATGTCTATCGTTTCTACCGTGTACCGTATATATCGCGCATTCCTAGCTGCCGCACAAATATCTTGGACAGACACCCCTTTATACAGGGCCCATGATGTGGCCATGCTCCTGGTAGAATGGGCTTTCAGCTCAGTCAGGGGCTTTGTACCCTTACATCTGTAACAGAGACTAATTGTCTCCACAATGCATTGTGCCAGTCTCTGGCGTGACACTAGTTTCCTTTTCTGAGTTGAGGCCCAAGAAAGAAACTGTTGGTCTGACTTCCTGAGGTCAGCTGTCCTGTGCAACACAAGGAGTTAAGATTTTCTCCATTTCAGAGGAGAATGGAGGTGGATGGAAAGCTAACGGCTCTACTGAACAACATCTGTACACAGAATCCACCACCTTTGGCACAAAAGCCAGATTGGGTCTCAGACTAGAGTTGTGATTTCTAACCTGTGACCGACCCAACCCAAATTTCGGACCGGGTCGGGCCAAAATTATGTGCTTGATGGGCGGTCTGGCTCGAGCTCGGGCTTTTGACGAATCATACAGTATAGCACAAAGAAAACTAAATAAAAATGCACAATATAAAATTGTGTTAATCTACTTGTAGAGGAGAAGGCAGTAAATTTACTATGTTGAGGATGATAAATAAATAAAATAAGAGTGCAGAAGTTAATCAGACTGTGAAAAGAGAGAGTAGCGCTAGCGCATTGTGCCTTGCCCACCCTGCTTTTATCACACATCTGAAGATTTGCAATTGACTCACAACAAGTGACATAATGTAGCTGGGAAGTATTAAACAAAAGCTAAAAATGGGAGAACTCATTGTACAAAGCTAGCACAGTGAAACCTGCTGATGTGTGTCAGGTGCACACTCGGGTCCGACTGGCCAGTTGAAAGAGGTTAAAAAAAGTCCCGTTAAGCTTCAGATGGATCAGCGGATCAGCGGTTGCACACGTCCTGCTCCGCACCCTGCTGTCATCTGCGGTGAAGAAAGTTGCAGCATCTGGAACTACAAAAGCTCAAGTGAGCAACGCGTTCAATTAAAATAGCTGTTACAACCAGAAGGAACGTAGCATATTAAGGGACACGAGACAACAAGGAGGGTTAAAAAAAAGTTTATTTTTAAGCTCTGCGATAGAGCGACTCTGGCTGTGCCGCCTCCAGCTGCTCTGTGGAAAGAAAAAAAAAGAAAGAGCTCAAACCCTCAGTTTCCCCGTGTCCATTAAAACCCCAAAAAGTAATAAACGAAAGGCGGACCTGGTGAGCCGATTCAACAAAATATAATGGTACCCCAGCGGGCCAACTCAATATAGAGCCGTCAAAGCCACCGGGGGTACCGGACTAAGTTCAAAAGGCCCCCACCTAATGTAAACAAAAAGGCGAAAACATGACAATCGGTCTCACCAGGTCAAATCCAGCATCAGGATGGAAAAACAAAAACGAAGGTCCGTCTGGTATAGAGAAAAATAAAACAACTTCACGGCCAACAGGTCGCTCAGGCCTCAATCTTCAGTGCTCAGGATGAGCGCACCCAGCTTTTAGAAAATGAAGGTGTTTTCTTCAGGACTGGCAACCCGGACTGACAGGTGCGGGTGGAGGGACGGAAACCAAAACACAAACCCTCCTGCTCCAAAGCTCCCCATCTGCTTCTGTTGCCTCCTTGGCTTCCTTGGCTTCTTCCGTTTCTTCTGCTTCTTCGGCTTGGATATCTCTCTGCTTCTTCAGCCTGGCCTATTATTGCTGGGTTTCAGATGACGTAGCAGTGACGTCACAGAATGCAGATGCGGGGCAAGAAGTAAACGCAGCCGTTTCCTTCTGTTGCTGATTCAGCATCAACATGCCTAAATTCTGTGCCGTTTACGGTTGTTGCAACCGCTCTAATCGAGAGATAGATAAAAGTTATTTTCGTGTTCCGAAAGTAGTATGCTACAAGGGGATTAATTTAAAAAAACTTACAGAAAAAAGACGACAAACGTGGATTACAACCTACGGCTAAAAACAGGAGGTGCAGAAACTGACGAGAGTCTGCAGCGACCACTTTGTTACAGGTAAGGGTCGTATCGTTTAAATCATATTTTCAGATATTTTATTGGACAGTAACTAGAAAGACAGGTAAGATATGTTATGCCCTAGCTTGTGTAGTGGTTCAACACTTGGTTGTTCCCAGAAAAAATCCGATTAGAATGCTAATGTTGTTAGCGGTTAGCTTAGTGCTAGGAAAGGCATTTACGTGTTTTACTTTAAAGTGGTGTCTTATATTTAGGTTGTCCGAGTGCAGCAGGTGATGTACATTCCCAAGACTGGGCCCCCACTGTTAACCTGGGGTACCAAAGAAGTAACGAGTGGCCACAAACAGAAGCATCCCTCCGGCGCAGGGAAAGAGCTAAGGCCTGGAAGCTTCTCTGCACTGAGGAGGCCAACAGTCTGGAAGATGAGCTCTGTGAAGAAAGCTTACCAGCCCCTGAAAACGAACGATTCAAAGGTAAAATAATAATAAATAAAAATACTATTTATTTATTTATAGAATTTCTGAACGTAATTTTTAATAATTAAATATTTGCAGATGCAGAATGCCAGACGGATCTAAGCATGGTTGACCTCACAAAGCTGGAGGATGCAGTGAAAGGCTACACAACTGAGATCTGCGACCTTAAGGAAAAAGTCTCAGTGACTAAATTTACTCCTGAAACCTTCCAGAACAACGATAAAACAAAGTTTTATACGGGACTGCCCAACTTTTTAGTTTTGATGCAAATTTTTCAGCTCTGTGAACCTTATACATCAGCATGTCATCACTGTCAGCACTCTCCAAATTTGAGCAATTTATTATGATACTTATGCATCTCAGATTACATCTGCAGCTTCAAGACCTTGCCTATAGATTTAATGTGTCAAAAGCCACTGTGTCTCGAATTTGTTTTAGAACGATTCATGTTCTCCATGAAAGATTACAATTCTTAATAGTGGCCTGAGCGACAAGTAATTCAATCAACTATATTTATATAAATATTTTAAGTTTAAATGATTATACATGTATTTATCATTTAAAGTAAATCAAAAGTAAATTAAATCACTAATACTGTTACAGACCATATTTGTACATGTTAATTGTTCATGAAGACAAAAAAAAAATTTACCCAATAAGGTTGAATATTTTTAATTTATTCAATGAACTCCATAACCAATCTTTGTGAATATTGGTCAGTTAAAATGACATGAGTTTTGCTATTGAAATAAAAACATTTTTCTGAAGTAGACTCATTTTGCAACATTTGTGACATATGACATTTGTATGTGCTGTTATTTAACATATTAGAACACCTTTGAAATTCACAAGCTAATCTCATATTGATTTAAATATATCATTTGATTTAACATACTTAACTTTTCAATTAAGATTATTGTAAATAAAAAACAGCTGTCATGACATGTAACAACATCACATGACCCTTCTGCAGAGTGCTTGCTACAGGTGTAGCTGAAACATGTTATGGTAGTGACAAATGTTTTTGGGGAAAAAAAGAGCAACTGTTTAAATTTGTATAAACTTTTCAAACTCCTTTCATCAACTACTCCAAATAACATTCTTGATTCTTAGATTGGTTAGTCACGTGTGGATTTCTGTCCCAGGATTTCAGGTAGGATGCAATGTGTAAAATAGTGCTGAATTTTGGGAACTGCTGTTTCCCACAGCTGGTCATCTGGCAGAATTCTTTCCACATAAATATCATTTTCACTCCATACTACAAAATCACAATATTGTACATCCACAATGTGAATCTGATCCTGGAGCTGATGGTAATAAGGATGGTTCCTATCCAGTTGTACAGAATCTCCAACCTTGACGAGACGACGAGACAAAAACCAGGCTGTCCAGCACACATCCTCAGACCGACTTCATGCTGTTTGCTCTGTGGGCACTGAAGGACAAGACAATGAAACTTAGACATAAAAAATAAATACGGTAGTCTCCAAAACATTTCAATATGATACGTTTTTAAAGATTGTGTTTCACTCATTTCACTATCCAACACCAATGTTAGAAAATGAGACTATATTTATGTCTCTGTCAACCAGGTGTGTTCCACAGGTAAGAATGTATTAATCTGGACTAAGTTTTAAAAGGTGATGGAAAGGTCACACATTTTTTAACTGGAAACAAGGCAACATCCCACAAACTGCAAGACCATCCCCAAAACTACGGCTACATGCTGTGAAATATGCAAACAACAAAGATTTGAGTAAAAAATTATAGTTGTAACATTCATACTGTGAGGTGCGCAAAGTCTGCAGTGCAGTACCCTAATGCATGCTCAATAATCCAGGTAGAAAAATCTAAAAAAGCTAAGTCTGCAGTGCAGTAGTCCAAACCTTTTGAGAAATAAATTTTACCTTGATTTCACACACCCTGGCTCCATGACAGTCACATGAAACGACTCCATCTGGTGAGGCTCCCATGTATGGCCACCTTGAGTTTAACCAGCTAGTATCTGAAGTTACAAAGAAGATACGATCACCTTGATGATACTGTATTATCAAAACAAAAAAAATCATAATATTTTCAGTACATTAACTTACCTTTTTAATGGAGTTACTGTAGATCTCTGACCTACAGTGTAGAAATGCATATGACTCAACGTTAACACATACAACTCCAGCACGAATTTGGCTTTACAGAAGCTAAATATATTATTTTTAAGTAGATCCACGCACATAGAAATAACAGGGGGCTAACTAAACTTGTTGTTAGCATTAGCGATAGCGTAGTTAGCATAGGCTAATTACTAAATAAATAATACATCTCACTACTCACCCGGGCAGAAACAAGTCGACAACCATTTAAAGCTTCTTTTGATCCTAAATGGTTAACCCAAAACTCGTCCTCGCCAGTTTATTTAGGGCTTTGGCATACTTGCTGTAATCCATTCTGCTGTGTTTTGAACTGGGGAAAATCACTTCCTGCCCCGCATCTGAATTTCGCGCCACTTCCGGGTCACGTGATTGCAACCCAGCAATAGGCGGACCAACCACCCCACCCATAGCATGATCTAATTAATATACAGCTGTAGTCAATCAGCCTCCCAAAACCTTTTAACACCTCATCCCTCTGACCTGAATAAAAACAACATGACCAGGGCCCGTAACACCCCCCACAAAGATTGTACATGGGATGATGCAGCTATTTAAATCATGCTCATCACCCATGCAAAGAAAAACAAAAAAACAAACGGGGCTCTCAGTGACTGCTAGAGGAAAACGACAACAACAGGATCAGCACTGGACAGTTCCTCACATATCTCTCTCACAGCCTGAACTCTGCGGCCGCTTGTTGACTGGAGCCAGCAGACAGGCCAACCTACAACAACAACAACAACATAGTAAGTTGAAGCAAAGCCACAACCCAGTTAATTCAAAAGCCATCTTTTTCGTCCTCTTCTGTCAATGCGCACCCGCGCACGACAAAACCCGGTTTGGGACGGAAAAGTTCATGTGCGGAGTACACGGGTGTAACATCTGGGGTCACTAAAAATCGGCCTCCAGCCAAGTCGTTGCACATAATCATGGAGACGCCCGCTATGGGAAAACTACAACGCACACCGACCATCGCATCACCCGACCAAAGCTCAGACTGGACCACGACTTTGCGCAAAGGCACCCTAACGTCCTGCATGTTTAAACCCCGAACTGGAATTTTAGGTTCAATCTTAGCCTGACCAGCAAACGGTAAAATCCCACCCAAGATAAGAGACTGAGGCAGCCATGTCCCTCAAGATTTTAATAGGGATTTTCTCTTTAGTAGGTGACGCAGATATAAAGCCATCCATAATAAAGGGCTTAAAAACATCCCCCTCGCACTGCATTTTTGAGGAAGGTGACTTAGGACCGTTCGTTAAAGTAGAAATCATAGTGACAGGCTTAGATTTCATCTCCATCAAAACCGGGCAATTAGCCACAATGTGTCCTACGTAATAAAAACACGTTACCTCCGACTTAAATCCGCCCCATGATTCGACGAGAATTTACCCCTACCTCGCACAGCCAGTACCCGTGACTCGCCAAAAAAACCAGCGTTCGCACCTTCTTCCCCATTACTATCTGCTTTGTCAAAATTATGAAACCTAATGTATTCCTGTGGCCGATCAGAACTTATGTGTCAATATATATTCGTCAACGAGCACTGCAGCCTTCGACACCTCAGAAACTTTATTCTCATTTTGGTACGTGGTTATCCTATCTGGCAACCCATTCTTAAAATCTTCCATTAACACAAGCTGTCTCAGTTGTGCAAAGTCTGACACATTATTTGCCGCACACCAACGATCAAACAGAGCTTCTTTGTCCCTAACAAAATTGACATAAGTCTGACTGTACTGTTTCCTTAGTTTTCTAAATTTTTGTCGATAAGCTTCAGGCACCAGCTCATACGCCCGCAAAATAGCTCTTTTTACTGTCTCAAAATCGCGGCTATCTGCCGCAGAAAGAGAAGCATACGCCTCTTGCGCCTTTCCAGTTAAAGCACTCTGAAGCATTAACGTCAAAACATCATCGGGCCATTTAAGCGTTTGCGCAACCCGTTCAAAAAGTGTAAAATATTTGTCCATGTCACGTTCATTAAAAGAAGGAAATAAACAAACATTCTTACACACGTCAAAATCATCAGTCTTAGGCCGTGAAGGTCCAGCCCAGGGCCCGTAACATATTTGTCCAAATAATTTGGCTCTAAAAATATTTTTGTTCATCTGTATAATAGCCTCTTTAGAGATTTTTTAGGCTATTCGTTTTGTATGTTAATATCCATTTGGTGAAACAAGAAATCTTATACAATAGTCCCTCGTTAATCGTGGGAGATCTGTACTCTGAAGACCCACAATAAGTGGAAAAACTGCGAAGTAGGAATAGTCGTCCAAGTAAATGCATTTTAAACACACACTTGCAATATTCTAAGCAATGTTTTTAAACTCTAAACACTCTAAAGGAACACAGAATGTAATGTTTTCAGCTCCCTGCCTCCACTGCTCTCAGCCATCTGCAAGTGCTCTTGGCCACGCCCACTTCTCCTCTCTGCACGGAGAACAGCTGATCAGCTGCAGCAGGAAGCTTATCCTGCATTAAGGGCTGCACATAGGAGCAGCAGGTGCTAAATGATTTAAAATAATTTATTTTAACTAAAAATTCCAAACCAATCATACGGCTCATCCTTGTGTGTCATGTCAAATCTTACTTTGAAAAACTGAGATAGAGTGAATCTGCGATAAACAAACTGTGAAGTAGCGAGGGGCTACTGCATCTTCCTTTCTTTGAAATAAGTTTTTAAAATATCATGTCAAACTGATTTGCTTACAAAAGCAGTAAAAGCTTAATTTTTATTTTTTTCGGGATCGGGCCTCTAATTAGAGTTAATTGGTCGGGTCTGATTTTTTTAGGCCCGGATGCAACTCTACCTCAGACACCTTAGAGAACCCAGGTGCCCACTGCAAACAGGAAGGCTCATAGATAAAGTGTGTAAATCACTAACCATTTTAGCTGTGGTTAAAGCTAAAACAAAACAAAGCACAATTATGAAATTGTTTACTATTGCAGTAGATTATTATTATTTTTGTTTCTGATGCAACAGTGGGTGAGACATCATGTGTAGCCAGGGTCCATCCAATTACAGTAATTAAATATATTATTGGTGTGTAGAGTGTGACTGTATCGCAGATGGAATATAATATGAGTTATTCAGTCCAAGCAGTTTTTTATGAAATTGATTTTGCACACATTGATATTGGAACGATTTTCAATGGGTTGTTCAGCATCAGTAGTTGCAGATATTGACTTTTTCCATGCTCTGTCTAAAATTTAATCTTTTATTTTTCTGTCTACCACAATTTTCCCCCCGTTTGCTCGGTCTTCTCCACTCGGCGCTCCCTCTTGAGCTCCCTGCAGCTGCGGTCGCTTCAGAGTGGAGCTAGATTTAACACGTGTGGAGAAAAAAAAACACGTCTCTGCCCATCTGCCCCACACCTTTTTCTATGTTGTTTGTTCTCAAACGCATATTCTCAGGTGGTTCAGGACTACACACAAACACTCATATTTGTGTCCAACATGCAGACGTTTAAAACGAATAACGACGTTCTCTCACGTCCATACATCCTGGAGTGTGCACCATGAATAAACACACACACACACACCTCTGTGAGCAGAAGTGGCTCACCTCGGCGTGGCAGGCACAGAGAGCGTGATTACACTCGAGGCCACTGAGAAAGATTCTCCGCTTGATCAGTTACATTTCTGCACCTTTGATCTCCTCGTTCACATCCACTGTGACGAGCAGCGAGGACCACAGAGAGGAGAGAGCGTCAGCGTCTCCAGTCTTCTTTCTCACAAAGACTCCATGATTAGGGCCCAAAGCCACTGCTGTCGTCACTGTTTCTTCTCTGCAACATCAAATTAAAGAGGTCGGGGGGTGAAGGGAGCAGCAGCAGGAGACAAGTTTGGTGCAAAAAGCCTAAATTCTTTTTTTTCTTTTTTTTTCTCTTGAACTTGTATAAATTGTTTGTTGAGTGTCAAAGTGCACAAACACAAATCTCCTTTTTATTATTCCTCCTTTTCTGTTCGAGACCCGAACCGTGCCTTCAAAAGAAGCTTAACCTCTAAAGCTCTCTCTCTGTCTTTTTCTCTCTGTCTGTCTCTTTCTCTGTCTCTCTGTCTGTCTCGGTTTCACTCTCAGTCTCTGTCATTTAGGGCTTCAACAGACTACTCAAGTAATCGACACATCGATTACTTGGACCTGTATCGAGTTTTTTAATTTCACGTCGAGTATTCGTAGTGACGTCATCACGTCACAGTTACAGAACAGAAAATGAATCAACTTCCTGTTTGGAGCACGTTGCGAACCGGTGTTGCACCATGTTCTGTGACCACCGTATATTGTGACCGTAGTGGGCGGTGTTGCATGAACTGTTGTAGGTCACAGAATATGGTGTAACACCGGGTCCAATCGACCGAACCAGAACCAGCTTCCTCTGACCTTGTTTCACAAATAAAAGGCAAAAAATATTAATCTCTAAACCTACAAAAACCTATTAACATATTAATCTCTAAAACTAAACCTAAAGCGCAGCACCGCAGGTGGTGGTGCGGGGTGGTCACTGTTTTTAATTTAGTTTTTGACATGCCGCACATTTTTTTCACTTTTGCAGCTTAATAATAATAACTTAACAGTTTTGGGTTTCCTGTGACTTATTTGCTGTAAGATAAATGGTAGGAGCCTAATATATGCTCCCAATGTTTTGTTGGTCTTTTTTTGTAAATAATAAATTACTTCTTTTTTTTGTTGCTGTTTTAATTAGTTAATTATTTTTTGCATCTTGAGAGCCTATGACATCATCAACTACTCGAGCTCTACTTGAGTATTATTATGTTAATGTCGAGTTTAAAAATTAAGTACTCGTTCAACCCCTACTGTCATGTTTGTCTCTTTCTCTCTGTCTTTCTCTCTCTGTCTGTCTCTTTCTCTGTCTATCTGTCTGTCTCTTTCTCTGTCTATCTGTCTGTCTCTTTCTCTGTCTCTCTAGCCGTGTTTCCATCAAGGTTTCTAGGTGCGCATTTTAAAGTATCGCAGCAGAAAAGCTTAATGGAAACGGCAAAATCCGTATTTACTTTCTCAAGTTCGCCAAAAAGTTTATACGCTCGCTTGAGGTGGTTTTTGGGATGTTCGAAACCGAGCAGATGCGCACAACGACAGATGGAAACACATTTGCCGACTCGTGCTGCCGAAGCGAACATTCACGTCACGTGACTGATCAGCTGTTTCCGCTCCGGACAACATGTAACATCGCTAAAACTAGTTGGCATGACAGAATAAATACAACTCGCCCGATAGCAACACGTACCTGAAATATTCTCTCCATTTTGACGAGATGTGTGGCCGGGTTCTGTTTTCAACCGCTACTTCCTGTTTACTGTAGACATGCGCAGTGCTGACGTCTGACGTAATGACGCTGACGTCTGACGTAATGACGCTGTGCGTGGCTTGGTAGATGCGCTTCAAGCCAGCAGATGGAAACACTTCTGCTTCGCATTAATTTGTATTTACATATTTGCGAGATTTCAAAAATTAGCTCAAAAATCGAAATGAAAATGGATGGAAACACAGCTTCTGTCTGTCTCTTTCTCTGTCTCTCTAGCCGTGTTTCCATCAAGGTTTCTAGCTGCGCATTTTGAAATCTCGCAGCAGAAAAGCTTAATGGAAACGGCAAAATGCGAGGTTACTTCCTGAAATACGCTAAAAAGTTTATACGCTCGCTTGAGGTGGTTTTTGGGATTTGAGATGCGCTAAACGACAGATGGAAACACATTTTCCGACTCATTTCTGACGTAGCGAACATTCACGTCACGTGACGTTCAGCTGTTTCCGCTCCGGACAACATGTAACATCGCTAAAACTAGTTGGCATGACAGAATAAATACAACTCGCCCGATAGCAACACGTACCTGAAATATTCTCTCCATTTTGACGAGATGTGTGGCCGGGTTCTGTTTTCAACCGCTACTTCCTGTTTACTGTAGACATGCGCAGTGCTGACGTCTGACGTAATGACGCTGACGTCTGACGTAATGACGCTGACGTCTGACGTAATGACGCTGTGCGCGGCTTGGAAGAAGCGCTTCAAGCCAGTAGATGGAAACACTTCTGATCTGCATTAATTTGTATTTACATATTTGCGAGGTAGCTCAAAATACGAAATGAAAATGGATGGAAACACAGCTTCTGTCTGTCTCGGTTTCACTCTCTGTCTGTTTGTCTCTTTCTCTCTGTCTTTCTCCTTTTGTTTGTCTCTCTGTAGCCCCTTTCATAAGACAGCTCAGCCTGATGCGTGTTCGGTCCTCCAACGAGCATTCAGAAAAAACACGAAGGCGGATTGCCGAGTAAATTTTACTCGCCTCTGATGCGCCCCTGATCCGCCAGCAGAGGTAGTGTCGGATCCGGACCCGAGCCGGGCAGACCCACTTGTGAATGCAACCCGCGGATCCACGCTCAGAATATGATGATATCAGTGAGCGACCGCAGGATTAATCAACAAGCAGATTTATTAACAAGGGAATATTAAAAATGACACGAAACAGCAACTTGTAAAAGTTAGTTTCTCTCTCTCTCTCTCTCTCTCTCTCTCTCTCTCTCTCTCTCTCTCTCTCTCTCTCTCTCTCTCTCTCTCTCTCTCTCTTTTTTTTGTCTCACAATAAATACGTCGCGGTTCAGTTCATGCTCAGCTGAGTTCTGCTCCACGCCTCTTTTGGATCCGCGTTGCGGGTTCATTTATGAACACATTTATGTGAGCGGGACCTGCCTGCCTTCAACTGTGGTCTTATGAATGACCCGTGGAGGATTAAAGCCGGACTGGTCTGTGCGGCAATTGCGCGGATTTGACTTATGAAAGGGGCTTGCCGCTTGTCTGTTTCTGTTTTACTCACTGTCTCCCTCTCTGTCTCTTTCTCTCTCTCTCTCTGTCCGTCTTTCTCTGTCTGTCTCTTTCTGTCTGTCTGTCTGTCCGTTCCTCTGTTTGTACTGTATCTGTTTCGCTCTCTGTCTCTTTCACTCTGTCTTTGTCTCTCTCTTTCAATTTCTGTCTCTCTTTCTATCTCTGTCTCTCTCTCTGTCTCTCTTTCTCGCTGTCTCTCTTTCTCTCTGTCTCTCTCAGTATATACTCTTTCGTTCTCTGTCTTTGTCTCTCTAGCCGTGTTTCCATCAAGGTTTCTAGATACGCATTTTGAAGTATCGCAGCAGAAGCTTAATGGAAACGGCAAAATTCGAGTTAACTTCCTCTAATACGCTCAAAAGTTGATACGCTCGCTTGAGGTGGTTTTTGGGGGCTTCGAAACAGAGCTGATGCGCAAAACGACAGATGGAAACAGATTTGCCGACTCAGTTCTGCCGCAGCGAACATTCACGTCACGTGACTGATCAGCTGTTTCCGCTCCGGACAACATGTAACATCGCTAAAACTAGTTGGCATGACAGAATAAATACAACTTGCCCGATAGCAACACGTACCTGAAATATTCTCTCCATTTTGACGAGATGTGTGGTCGGGTTCTGTTTTCAACCGCTACTTCCTGTTTACTGTAGACATGCGCAACGCTGACGTCTGACGTAATGACGCTGACGTCTGACGTAATGACGCTGACGTAATGACGCTGACGTCTGACGTAATGACGCTGTGCGTGGCTTGGTAGATGCGCTTCAAGCCAGTAGATGGAAACACTTCTGATCCGCATTAATTTGTATTTACATTTTTGCGAGATTTCAAAAATTAGCTCAAAATTCGAAATGAAAATAATAATAATAATAATAATAATTAATTCAATTTATAATGCACTTTTCATTACTGAAAATCTCAAAGTGCTACACATATATTGAATGCTACACACATTCATAAACCGGTGGCGGCAGACTACCATGCAAGGTGCTTTCCAGTCCTACCGGGAGCAACTCAGGGTTAAGTGTCTTGCCCAAGGACACAACGACACATGGTGCGGGTCCCGGGAGTCGAACCGCCAACTTTCCGATCGGGAGACGACTCCCCTTACCACTACGCCACGGCCGCCCCGATGGAAACACGGTTACTAGCCGTGTTTCCATCAAGGTTTCTAGATGCGCATTTTGAAGTATCGCAGCAGAAAAGCTTAATGGAAACGGCAAAATGCGAAGTTACTTCCTCAAATTCGCCAAAAAGTTTATACGCTCGCTTGAGGTGGTTTTTGGGATCTTCGAAAATGAGCAGATGCGCAAAACGACAGATGGAAACAGATTTGCCGACTCAGTTCTGCCGTAGCGAACATTCACGTCACGTGACGTTCAGCTGTTTCCGCTCCGGACAACATGTAACATCGCTAAAACTAGTTGGCATGACAGAATAAATACAACTTGCCCGATAGCAACACATACCTGAAATATTCTCTCCATTTTGACGAGATGTGTGGCCGGGTTCTGTTTTCAACCGCTACTTCCTGTTTACTGTAGACATGCGTAACGCTGACGTCTGACGTAATGACGCTGACGTCTGACGTAATGACGCTGTGCGTGGCCCGGTAGATGCGCTTTTAAGCCAGTTGATGGAAACACTTCTGATCCGCATTAATTTGTATTTACATTTTTGCGAGATTTCAAAAATTAGCTCAAAATTCGAAATGAAAATAGATGGAAACACGGTTACTGTACACTAGCGGTAGTGCTCTGTCCCCACCAACCCACCCTCCTCCCACTCGAAAACTGTTGATACAAACAGCGCACAATCAGTGTTATCTGTGTTTTGTTTCTACCTTTACAAATTAGAATTAAAGGTGTCTACTCCCTCCTGTGTATTTTTGGGGTGGGTGGTTGGTGGGGGGTGCCTCATTTATCCAAAACAAGACTCGTCCTCATTAAAGTCTGAAGTTTTTGGCGGAGTAAATTGTACAACACTAATTGACCGACCATGTTTGTCTTAATGACCTGATTTTTACAGAGAAGTGTTCTGCGTCTTCATGCTGATTAGAGTAATTGGTGAGATCTAAAGGACAGCAGGATTAGCAGAGGGGCGGTCAGGACCAACCGCTGCGTAAAAAAACAAACATGTTGGTACAGACACACACTGTTAATTAACGTCTGTAGTTGACCACAGAGGCCTGCCATAATGCTGTGAAGGATTACTGGTTTGTGTTTGAGAGATAACGTGTTTGCACGCCTTTTTCCAGAATTCAAAATCTACAGCTGATTAACTTTTGTCGTCAACCTGATTCAGTATGGCCCCCTCAGTTAACTGACAACAGCAACCCAAAAGAAGACTATAAATACTGCAATTTCCAGACTATTGAGCGCACCTGAATATAAGCAGCACCCACTAAATTTAAAAAGGAAAAACAATTTTTTGTACATATATAGGCTGCACATAAGCTGCAGGTGTCCACATTGTTACATGACATCATTCAACCTTTATTGGCTAATATCAAGTATAGTATATGTAACATGAGAGATTTACACCAAAGTATTTTTTCAAACTTTTAATTAAATACGTACCAGTAACACACAAATGCATACAGTAAATGTTTTTTTCTGAATAGTGCCTGTAACACAGCAAGTTAAGAAAAAAAATCCATAAATTAGCTGCGGTATTGTATTAGCCGCGGTGTTCAAAGTACCCTATTTTCTGGTGTATAGGTCGCACCTTTTTATGGTTTTTTTCAAGGCATGCGACCTATACACCGGTGCGACCTATATATGGCTTATCACTTTTGGCGAAACAAATGTTTAAATCCAGCTCATTTCACAATTACGTTCATTTATTAAGGAAAAGTTCAGCTCAGACACATATTTGCTATAATTTTTATCAAACAAATAATTGTTTTTAAGTGTTAATCTTCTTAAAAGCCTTGCTGTGCGCTCCTGTGGCAGACATTTGCAGCAGAGCTAAACGTAGGTGCGACCTATACACCGGTGCGACCTATCTAGGGATTTTTCCAATCTATTGGTGATAATTGGACAATGTGACCTATATGCGACCTATACACCGGTGCGACCTATACACCAGAAAATACGGTATGTGAAAAAAGTAGCGGCTTATAGTCCGGAAATTACGGTAGGCCATTTTTTTTAGATACCGAGCAATCCAACTATACAACCATTATCTCCAAGCTCTATCTCATTACAGGAGATTTCGTTAAAAACTTTAGCTGTTAGCAAAACATTTCATGATTTACTGGGCAGATTTTTACAAAACTCACTAAGTTATCATTTGACTGGTGCCAGCCTGATTCAAAATGTCTACCACAGCTAGTTGACCTTAAACACAAAATGAACTGTAAGGCAGTCTGTTTTACAGATAATGAGCTATGTTTGGGTGATATGCATTTCTTCAGTGAATGGTTTATTTTTTATTTTGAGATTACAGGGAACCCTCGAGTTACGAACGGGTTCCGGACCTAAGGATGAGACTTAGGTCGATTTTGCCGTAACTCGCGGACCAAAAACACGTGCCGATCGTAGGTCCGCATTTCTGACGTAGGTCGCGGCTATACACTGCTAACGGAGCGCCGCACACACATTTAACGGCATGAGACTGAACAAGCGGACATACTGGGCCATAAACATGCACAGAACTTTATTTACAAACACTTAGCTAACACATTACACCACACATTCATCCATAAACACACAAAACCTGAACAGCATGTACAGGTACTGTACAGCAATGTTAGACAGTGCTATTCAGCACAGTACATCTGTACTGTAATTTAAAAAAATCTACTGACATGTATGAAAACAAAGTGCCTAAGTGTACAGTCCAGTTCTGAAACTTTTAAAAGGTACAGTAATGTATTTTTCAGCACAGAGAAAGCATACAAAATACAAATCTTTTCCTAAATTGTTCTCAGCCATAATCTGCAAATGATGTCAACCATGAACCATGAACACTTCTTAAAGAGCAGCAGCTGTTAACATCAAACAGCAGCAAATCAGCAGCAACTCACATCTATCCATCCATCCATCCATCCATCCATCAGCAAAATGATGTCAACCATGAACGAAAGTTACTACTGTAACTACGGTTCTATGAATCCCGGATGACCGCCAGGGGCGGTGCTTCAAGCACGAATGAACATTCTTGCGCATGCGCAGGTCGAGTACAAATAACAACAACGTCACCCCGTGACCTGCCGGGGACCCGCGTGACTCTATATAGGCACGTCACATCCGGGGCCCAGTCCCTCAATCTTCTCGCAAAGCAAGGATTCCGAGGGACTAAGCACCCTGGCGGTCATCCGGGATTCATAGAACCGTAGTTACAGTAGTAACTTTCGTTCTATTTCATCCCTCCTGACCGCCAGGGGCGGTGCTTCAAGCACGGATGACGCATGGCAACATGGTCACGAGGAATCGTCAACGTTCAAGGAACAACAACCACTCACCTCAATGTGAAAGGGAGACATGCTGCTCCAGAACTCCTTGAAGGGGATAGGGCGCAGCCACATTCACCCGGTAAAATCGAGTAAAAGTACTCTGCGACGTCCAGGAGGCCGCACGGCAGATACTGTCCAACGGTACCCCCGTCATGGCAGCGAACGAGGTCGACATGCCCCTCGTAGAGTGGCACGTCACCCCCGCCGGTAGTGGCCGGTCCTGCAAGGCATAAGCTTTGGAGATCAAATCCACAACCCAGTGTGACAGTCGCTGTTTAGAGAGTGCCTGACCTGTACGTGGGCCAGCGTAGCACACAAAAAGGCCATCCGTCCTCCGGATGGGCGCCGTAGCGGCTATGTACGCCTCAAGTGAACGAACAGGGCACAACTGTTCGGAGGAACCACCGGGGTCAAACCGGGCAAGATGGAGCGGTTGGGTACCACCGGCCGGTAGGGCCACTTTAGGCAGAAATGCCACATCAGGCCACAACGTGACACCCGAGCCATCAGGGTTCCATCGGAAACAGGGCTCGGCCACAGAAAGAGCCTGCAATTCCCCCACACGCTTCGCAGAAGCCATAGCTAAAAGAAAAGCCGTTTTCATCGAGAGCCATTTGAGGTCCGCAGACGTCAGGGGCTCAAACGGGGGGGACCGAAGAGCCTCAAGCACCAGAGAAAGGTCCCATGCCGGCACCATAGGGCGTTTGGGTGGGTGCAAACGCCGAGCACCTCTTAAAAACAGTGCAACATCCTTGTCCCGGCCTACCGAACAACCGTTCAGGCCGACATGCCAACGAGAAATGGCAGCCACATACACCTTTAAGGTAGATGGGGATCGTCCACGATCCAGTAACGCTTGCAGGAAGGTCAGCATGTCAGAGACTGAACACTGTACCGGATCCAGCCCATTATCGCGGCACCAGGTCACAAAGGCCGCCCACTTATTAGTATATACGGCCCGCGTGGAAGGCGCCCACGCGTTAGCCATCGTATGTCCTACCGGCCCGGCGTATCCTGAAAAGGCGGGCCCCGACCCTGCAGGGGCCAGACCCACAGTTGGAGCCGGTCCGGGTCCGGGTGCAGAACCCGACCCTCCATCTGGGAAAGAAGGTCCGTCCTGGAGGGGAGACGCATCGGCGAGCCGGAGCAGAGTTCGCGCAGCAGAGGGAACCAAGTCCTTGCTGGCCAGAAGGGGGCCACCAGGAGAACCGTGTGCCCTTCCTGACGAATCCGTAGGAGGGTCTGAAAGAGTAGGCTGAAGGGCGGAAAGGCATAAAGGAGGGACCGGGGCCAGTCGTGCGCCAGCGCATCGTGGCCCAGAGGTCCGCCGTCGCCCAGGGAGAACCAAAGGGGGCAGTGAAATGTGTCTCCCGAGGCAAAGAGGTCCACGTCCGCTCTGCCATAGACCGTCCAGATCATCACCACCACTTCGTTGTGAAGTTTCCACTTCCCCGGGAGCGGCTGCTGACGGGACAGAGAATCCGCCGGCACGTTTTGTGACCCCGGGATGTAGGCTGCTCGGAGGCTGGCCAAGCATGGAGCAGCCCAGGTCAGAAGACGCTGCGTCAAACGCAACAGTTTCAAGGACCTGGTTCCCCCCTGGTGGTTGATGTAATAAACCACAGTGGTGTTGTCTGACCTCACTAGCACATGCTTCCCCCGCAAACCTGGAAGGAAGCTATGAAGGGCCAGAAGCACGGCCCGTAACTCCAGGACATTGATGTGCTCTGTGCCCTGTGTCCGGGACCACGTCCCCTGTGCCATGTGACCTCGCCAGGTGGCACCCCAGCCCGTGGAGGACGTGAAAATGCCCTGGTGTCTGACCATCAGGCATGTAGTTCCTGAACATACTCGTCCGAGGGGGGAACCACAAGGGTCGCTTCCGACGTACGGCGCCTAAAAAACGCACTGGAAGCTGCAGGCTGGGCCGGAGGGACACTAATCTGCAGGCGGGCAAGAGCCGTTCGAATTGCAGCTGTCACGGACTCCTCCGTATTGTCCTGGGAGACAACGGAGTCAGACCTAGACGTCCCGGAGCCCTGCTCCGAAAGGTCCTCACGGAAGTGAGTGTCAGAGGCCGCCAATGAAAGAGCATCGTCGCCAGCGACTGATGCGTCATCCCGCTCGGGAGGGAGCGCCCTGTCCCGGCCATCATCAGTCTGAAAGGACTGGAGGAGGGCCTTCATGCGGGCCAGCTCGGCGGTGAGGTGATCCACTCTGGTGGACAACCTGTCCTTATCGGGCCGTCTGGCACGCTTCGCCGGCCGCGAAGGTGCAGCCACAGCAGGCCGTTTGTCCACCGCCTGACCCGGTGGCAACGTGCTACGTGGCGAAGCACACGCCCCGTCGGTAGGCTGCTCCAGCGCAGCCAACCGGTCCCGTCTAATCGACCAGGGCATGACGGCACAGTTGGGGCAAGCTTCAGCCGACAGCGCCTCCCGGAGATGCCCCACACCAAGACAGGCGGGACACAAGTCATGTCCGTCCTCGGGCTGAAGCGGCGTCAGACAGGACGAGCAACACAAATTTTGCAGCATCATGCTCGAAAAGCGTGAGCAGACAGCCACCAAAAGGAGTCAAGCACGAGCAGAAAGCGCCACTGGTGACTCCGTTAGCAGGGAGGAAAAACCAGACGTCACTGGTGAAGTCAGACAAACACAGAACCCAGTGCGAGCGTAAACGCCACTGGTGAGCTGAAATGACAAATAATAGACAACTCAGTGCGAGCGAAAACGCTACTGTTGAGTCGGATAATAATCAGGATAATTACCGTAATTAACTCAAACACGAGCAGTACACGCCACTGGTGACCTGAATAAACTGTAAACAGAAAGGACCCCACCAAGCGAAAACGCTACAGGTGAGTCACACAAATAACAAAAGTTAAACACCACGCCAACGAAAACGCCACAGGTGAGTCACATAAATAACAAAAGTTTAACACCACGCTAGCGAAAACGCTACAGGTGAGTCACACAAATAACAAAAGTTAAACACCACGCCAGCGAAAACGCCACAGGTGAGTCACATAAATAACAAAAGTTTAACACCACGCTAGCGAAAACGCTACAGGTGAGTCACACAAATAACAAAAGTTAAACACCACGCTAGCGAAAACGCTACAGGTGAGTCACATAAATAACAAAAGTTAAACACCACGCTAGCGAAAACGCCACAGGTGAGTCACATAAACAGAAGTCAAACACCACGCTAGCGAAAACGCTACAGGTGAGTCACATAAACAACAGAAGATTAACTCCACGCGGGCAGAAAAGCCACCGCTGTGAGAGTAAAAAAGAGCAGAACTTACCAGTTGTCGTCGAAGCGACCGAAGAACCGGTAAAGATGAAAACAGCTCGTGCAGCCCCGGAGGGCGAGACTTACCCGCAACTCCGACCAGAGTTGGTCACGTGGCTACTAGCAACGAGTAGTTTTCAGGAAGCAGTGTGGTTCACACCGAAGCAACAAGCTTCACACGACCACACGCTGTACTCAACCGATACAAACCTGCGCGCGAGAAGAATTAAGGGACTGGGCCCCGGATGTGACGTGCCTATATAGAGTCACGCGGGTCCCCGGCAGGTCACGGGGTGACGTTGTTGTTATTTGTACTCGACCTGCGCATGCGCAAGAATGTTCATTCGTGCTTGAAGCACCGCCCCTGGCGGTCAGGAGGGATGAAATAGAACCAGGAACACTTCTCAAAGAGCAGCAGCTGTTAACATCAAACAGCAGCAAACCAGCAACAACTCGCATCCATCCATCCATCAGCAAAATGATGTCAACCATGAACCATGAACACTTCTCAAAGAGCAGCAGCTGTTAACATCAAACAGCAGCAAACCAGTAGCAACTCACATCCATCCCACATCTTTAATCTGTCCATAAGCCAAAACACCATTCCGGATGCTTGGAAAACAGCCTTTGTTCTTCCTTTGCTGAAGGGAGGTGACCCCACCTCACTGAACAATTATCGACCGATCTCTAAACTCTGCATCTTAGCCAAGGTTCAAGAAAAACTGATAAACTCTCAGATCAAAAATTATCTGGACTCATTTAACATCTTACCTCTTCATCAATCTGGTTTCAGGAAAAAACACAGCACAACAACTGCTTCTCTGAAGGTTCTGAATGATGTTGTTGAAGCATTGGATGCTAAGGACTATTGTGCTGCACTTTTCTTAGACCTGTCTAAAGCTTTTGACACTGTGGATCATAACATCCTGTGTCATAAGCTCTCAGAAATCGGTTTCTCTGATCACACCATCGGTTGGTTTTCTAACTATCTTTCCAATCGGAGGCAATGTGTTCAACATAACGGTACTTTTTCCAGCTATTTAACAGTTAAAAATGGTGTACCACAAGGCTCAGTTTTAGGACCCACTCTCTTTACAATCTACATAGCTAATGTAGGTCACTGCATCCCTGATGCATCCTTACATTTCTATGCTGATGATACAGTTGTTTATTGCCGAGCTAAAACAGTAGCTAAGGCTTTCCAGTTACTGCAATCCGCTTTTGACATCATCCAGTCAGATTTGTTCCGTCTCAAACTTGTCCTAAATGCTGATAAAACAAAAGGGATGTTTTTTTCAAATAGGAAGGCGGTTCCAGCAGATCCTCCTCTGATTTTATCTTCAAATGGTGTCCCTATTGAGTTTGTTGATTCCTATAAATATCTGGGTATCCTGATCGATTCACATCTCTCTTTTAAACTCCACGTGGAAAACCTAGTGAAGAAACTGAAAGTTAAACTGGGTTTCTTTTTCAGAAACAGATCATGTCTAACACTGAATGTTAGGAAACGCCTTGTATCTGTGACTTTCCTTCCCTCCATTGATTACGGTGACATTCTCTACATGAATGCTCCTACAAGCACCCTGCGGATGTTGGATGTTGTCTATCATGGTGCACTAAGATTCATAACTGGTTGTGATTATCGTACCCACCACTGCACCCTGTATTCACTGGTTAACTGGACATCATTAACCTCACGCAGACTCTTCCACTGGTACATTTTCATCTTTAAATCACTTCTTGGTCTGCTGCCCTCATACATCTCCTCCTACATGTCTTTGCGTGAGTGCAGCTACAGTGTGCGCTCTCAGGACATGATTACCTGCAGTGTTCCGTCAGTGAGGACTGAACTTGGAAAAAGGGCCTTCTCCTACTCCGCTCCTGCTTCATGGAATATCTTACAAAAAGATCTGAAGCTCTCGACCTTGACTTCTCTAAATGGTTTTCAGAATCTGTTGGAATCCTGGCAAAAACCAATGCAGATTTGTTCCTGTCTTTGATTTTATACGTCTACCTTATAATGTTTTGCTAGTTTTTTGATACTTTGTTAAAAAAAAAAATATATATATATATATATTGTTTTTTCCTTCTCTTTTTTGTTTTTTATATTGTTTATTGTTGGTTTGTTTATTGTTTAAGGAAATTCTACCATTGCTGTTCATTGTTCTTTAGTTTTAGCAGGTCGCTTTCGTAAATGAGCCCATGAGGTTCAAAAGATTTACCTGACTAAATAAAGGTTGAATGAATGAATGAATCCATCCATCAGCAAAATGATGTCAACCACGAACCAGGAACACTTCTCAAAGAGCAGCAGCTGTTAACATCAAACAGCAGCAAACCAGCAGCAACTCACATCCATCCATCCATCCATCCATCAGCAAAATGATGTCAACCATGAACCATGAATACTTCTCAAAAAGCAGCAGCTGTTAACATCAAACAACAACAGCAACCAACAGCAAATCAGTAGCAACTCACATCCATCCATCCATCAGCAAAATGATGTCAACCATGAACCATGAACACTTCTCAAAGAGCATCAGCTGTTAACATCAAACAGCAGCAAATCAGCAGCAACTCACATCCATCCATCCATCCATGGTAAATGGTAAATGGAGCTTATTTATATAGCGCTTTCCAGCCCCCTGTGAGGAGCCCCAAAGCGCTTTACAATACCAACCATCCACCCATTCATACACGCATTTATACACCGGTAGCGGCGACTGCCATGCAAGGTGCCTTCCAGTCCTACCGGGAGCAACTTGGGGTTAAGTGTCTTGCCCAGGGACACAACAACACATGGTGTGGGGAACCGGGATTCGAACCTCCAACCTTCTGATTGGGGGACGACTGCCATTACCACTATGCCACGATCCATCCATCCATCCATCAGCAGCAGCAGCTATTGACATGAATCAGCACCAAATCAGCATAAAATCACATCCATCAGAAACATGTTGCAACCATCATGTTTTTGAAACCAGTGCCTTGGTGTACAGTCCATGTCCATGTGCATGAAAAAGAAGTCCATGAACTCTAAAAAAAGCTAGAAGCAGCAGAAAAAGGAAACAAAATTCCTTTACTTTGACTGAAGTGTAGGTAGACACTGATGTTCAACTTCAAAGCCTCACTCCTGATGAACGTTATATTGATTTATAGACCTCCCAAACCGCATGTTTCATTTAACTCAGAGATGCATGACCTCCTCACCTTTTTCTGCACCTCCCCTGTGAAAACTATTTTTCTTGGAGATTTAAATATCCACATGGACAATTCCTCTTCCCCGTTGGCAACAGATTTTAAGTATCTTCTGGACTCTCTTAATCTCACCCAACATGTGGACGCCCCTACGCACAGCAGGGGGCACACTCTGGATTTGGTGATTACAGACACTGTACTCATCAATAACTTATCTGTATATGACCTGGGTGTCTCGGACCACAGTGTCATCTCTCTGGAAGTGCCTTCAACTTCGCCTGCTTCAAACCCAAAGCGACCCATCCAGTTCCGGGACTTTAAAAACATTTCCCCTGATGTTCTGTCCGCTGATCTTCACGCCCTGACCGCTGTCAATCATTCATCTGCCAATGACTCCGTTGATTACTACAACCGATCTCTCCAAGAGCTTCTGGACCTACATGCTCCCTTGAAGACAAGACTGGTGTCTTTCTCCCGTTCAGCCCCCTGGTACACTGATGAGCTGCGCAGGATGAAGGCAACTGGCCGTGCTATTGAGAGACGTGTAAAATCATCTGGTCTCTCTGTACATAAGCAGGCATACAAAGAACATCAGAAAGCATACGCCTATTCTCTTAAAGAAGCACGCTCCAAGTATTACTCCAACATCATCAACACCTGCCCTGGTAACTCTAAACAGCTCTTCTCCACAGTAACTCATCTACTTAATCCCATTAAACAAACTTCTGAGGAATGTGTTCAAAAATGCGACCTGTTCCTTTCATCATTTAAAAACAAAATTGACACCATCAGATCTCAGCTTCACAACCTCCCTGATCTTCGTTTACCATCTACCCGTCTGCATCCTGGGTCCCTGAGCAGCTTTGATGAGGTTGTTCAGAGTGAGGTGGAGTCCATCATAAAGAAAATGAAGCCTTCATCCTGCGCCCTGGATCCCTTCCCCTCATCTCTCATAAAATCCAATCACTCTGCAATTAGCCCATTAATCACACAAATAATAAATCAGTCTCTACAATCTGGTCATGTTCCACTGCCTCTAAAAACTGCCATCATTAGGCCTCTTCTGAAAAAATCTAATTTGGATCCCGACATTTTTTCTAATTACCGCCCAATTTCCCACCTCCCGTTTCTGTCTAAAGTGCTGGAAAAAGCAGTTGCTGCTCAGCTGCAGGACCACCTACAGCAACACTCTCTGTACGAGAAGTTCCAGTCGGGATTCAGAGTAGCTCACAGTACTGAGACTGCATTACTGAGAGTTACAAATGATATCCTCATGGCTGCTGACACTGGCTCTCCCTCCGTCCTTGTCCTCCTTGACCTCACTGCAGCCTTCGACACTGTGGACCATAATATCCTCCTCCACCGTCTTCATGTGGAGGTCGGTCTCTGTGACACTGTCCTGGACTGGTTCAAATCTTTCCTCTCCGATAGGCTGGAATGCGTTAGTCTTGGCAATGCCACTTCCCAGACAGTCGGTGTCTCCTGTGGTGTCCCTCAAGGGTCAGTTCTGGGGCCCCTGCTGTTTTCCCTTTACATGCTGCCTTTAGGTCAAATTATTAATCAGTTCAACATTTCTTTTCACTGCTATGCCGACGACACACAGCTTTACATCAGGACTGGATCATCCTCATCATCCCCATCTCCATCTTCACTCACTGCCCTCTCTACCTGCCTGGAGGAAATAAGGGCATGGATGAATCAGAACTTTCTTCAATTAAACTGCTCCAAGACTGAGGCCATAATGATTGGCACCCCTCACCAGATACAAACATCAACTTTAACAACAATCTCCTTCTCTGGTCAAGACATCCCCCTCTCCACCTCTGTTACAAATCTTGGAATAAAAATGGACTCTCATCTTACATTTGAAAATCACATTAAGTATCTGTTTAAAACCTGCTTCTTCCATCTTCGAAACATCTCCAGACTTCGCCCATCTCTGACTTTTTCCGATGCTGAGAAACTCGTCCATGCCTTTGTCTCCTCCAGGCTCGACTACTGCAACTCCCTGTTTATTGGAATCCCTGGCAAAAATCTTCAGAAACTTCAATATATTCAAAACAGTGCAGCAAGGATTTTATTGAGAGCTCGTAAATTTGAACATATTACACCCATTCTCCATAACCTCCATTGGCTTCCTGTCACCTACAGAATTCAATACAAAACTGCTCTCATTACACACCAATGCTTACACGGAACTTCACCTGACTATCTAAAGGACATTCTTGCACCATATTCATCCACCCGGTCTCTACGATCACAGAACAGTAATCTACTTCACATTCCACGAACCAAATTAAGGACCATGGGAGACAGGGCATTCTGTGTGGCTGCCCCCCGCCTATGGAACTCCCTCCCTGACTGCCTGAGAGCTCCACAGTCACTGGTTGACTTTAAAAGCGGTTTAAAGACTTTTCTTTTTAAGCAAGCCTATTCTGCCTCCGCATGATTTTATCTTTGATCTTGGTTGATAGTATTATTGATTTTACTTNTGTACACAGTGTCAGGATCAGCGGAAACAGAGGGAACCCCAGTGTCAAACAGAGCAAAGACAGGTTTTTCTTAAAGTAGGTGATTTCAGGACTGGAGTGCTATTCTCTTTTACGATGAATAACCCTCCAAAACTGAGCCTTGACCTATTGTGTTCTGGCAGAAGCAGAAGGAATAAAAGCACAACTTTTTGAGTTTCCACTAAACACCACCTGTTGTGTTCAATTGGGATTCATACAGTGACTGATACATTATCTTTATTTAGGTCCAACTGCAACGGTGTCCAGGTGTTCAGACGCATCAGGTGATTCAGAATCCTCAACAGTTAAGGGTAAAGAAATGTACATTCTATTACTGAAAAGAAATCTGATGCTTTATGTTTTTAAGCTACGGTACATAAAATCATTTGTTTACTTTCTTCTGATTGTTTACAGTCCTGGCAAACACACAACAGACATCCGTGGCCCTTCCATCACAACAGACACCCGTGGCCCTTCCATCACCGCTGTCATTTCTACTGAAGGAAAAAGAGAGTGCAAAGAATACAGAGTTGTATAAAGGTTCGTTTCAACTCACCCTTAAATATCTATTTGTTGCATCAATAGCAATGTCTGGATAATTTTCACAGCTACTTCATCTGTTGTTTTAAAATTATACTGAAGCCATAAATAAATAACTGAAAGATAACGCTCCTTTTCAGATTCCAGCACAAGTGCAGCTTCCACCTCTGCACAGAGACCTTTCCTTTGAGGACAGTGCTGAAGATGGTAAGAACTGACTGCATACAAAAAATAATTAATTTTTTTACTGAGTAGTTTGCTTTATTAACAGCATTTCCACGCTGTTTGTCAAATATTTTGTAAACAATGTGGCTAATATTTGGAACACAGTCTTTTTTTTATGGAACCCTAATTCCATGTATTTTTATTTTTTTATGATAGTTCCCTCAGCTCAGCCGCCCTTTGCTGTCCCCCTGCCTCAACCTGACCATGACATTAACCGCTGGAGTAGTAAACTAGTAGTAGTAGTAGTAAACTAAGTAGTTTCCTGCTTACAACAATTTGCTCCTGTTTCATTGTCTGCCTGTTGTAGATCAAGTTGTAATGACTTTGACAAAACTAAGACAGAGCTTTGTAATGGATGATGTAGCACAGCTGTTGAAAACATCACGATGTCAAAAAATGAAAACTGAAAAGCTATTTGTTATTACACTTTAACAAGCTTTCACATCACTTTCATTGATTGTTTTGTAAAGACAAACGAGGTACAACTGAAACAAATATGTTAGTTGCAAAATAATGTTTTTATTTTTGTCTGTACATTTTATTGTATGTTAACATGTAGACTGGGAGGAGACCCCAGGGAAGACCCAGGACATGCTGGAGTGGTCTGGGAAGTCTGTAAGAGTCCTCCCAGAAGAGATGGAAGTTGCTGTCTGGACACTCCCTGCTCAAGCTGCTGCCCCTGTGACATGACGTAAAACCAGGAGGAAGATGATGGATGGATGGATGGATGGAGTTAATATGTCTGAAGGTGATATTATGCCTTGGAGTTTAATTTTTTTAATAAAACTAAAAACTAATAAACAACTATTAAGACTGGTATTTTCTCCAAAGCAGCTTCATATGATGTGTTGTGTACGGTATGAATATTTATGTGCTTACTGCATTTTAGCTCAAGGTATTTGTGGCAGAGCTGAATCTTATTTGCAAAAAAATTCATCTATCAATGTTGGAAACATGTTTGAAAAGTAAAAGTTATGGAAGTGTTTCATCTGTTTATCTGTAAAGTATTTGTAAAAAAGAAAAGTCCAACTCCAGGTGTTCTGTTGGTGTCCATATAACCAGCGTGCAGCTCCAGGCACGTCACTGTCAGCTGAATCTGGAAGAATAAATGTACAATATGTTTTAATGAAGGTTTACAAGTACCTGTCACATAAGTACATATACTGAAAATTGCAACATTTACTCACCTGGACATAGAATCCACTTTGCCCATTGGTTAGAATGAGGTACCGGTACTTCTCATCTTCTAAGCATCTGATGTCACAATTTGGCCAACACCGAAACTGTGCAAATGACATGGAGCTATTTAGAGGACATTTAATCTCTAGGAGCTGCACAGAGTCCAAAATACCATCCAGGCTTATTACAAACTAAATACAGTAGGTGCATCCTATCATTGCAAAACACAATTAAATTAACTAATAAAAATAAAACAATTAGTATCAGCATTTATTCCACAGTATTGCAGCAGTGTGGCTGCATGACCTGCTTGTATTACACCTGATGTTTAAACTAACAGCCAGGCTCGGTGATGGAGGACTTTAAGGCTTTGGCTGAGCTCTGTCTGTGCTATCTAAAAAAGCTAAGTCTGGTCCTCTGGACATTCAAAAAACAAAACAAAGCAACAACAACAACAACAAAAACTGTTGAAACGTTTCGTCTTTCGTCCGAAAGACTTCCGGACGAAAGACGAAACGTTTCTACAGTTTTTTTTTTTGTTGCTTTGTGTTGTTTTTTGAATGTCCAGAGGACCAGACTTAGCTTTTTTTTTTTAAATTTTCTACCTGGATTATTGAGCATGCATCAGGGTATCTGTCTGTGCTAATTTAAGATAAATAAGATTGTGTTCCACCTCTTTTAATAAAACGTGCCCAACGTTAGTACTGTAGATACTAAACCTCAGAGCTTTTCAGGTTGTTTTCGGGTTATTCATTGCTTCACCGTAATGTGCTGGTATAAACTAGCTAAATATGCTAGTAGAAGTAATCTGCACAGGCACTTCTTCACGTCGCCCCCATCCCTCCCTCGTCTGCAGCGGAATGATGATCTTTTTCTCTCTCTCTCTAAAATAAACTAAAAACATTTAGCCCTGGCAAACTGCTTTGGTTTCATATTTGATAAGTTACAAACTAAAATAAACAACAAGAGTCAATTTTGTTTAAGTTACTTTAGTTAGTAAGGTATTATTAAGTCTCAAACATATATGAACTTTCTTGTCTCAAACATATATAAAAAAAATCCTTCTGTTATTTCAATTGAAACTGTCTGCACAAAATACTGAACAAAATACAACACAAAAAGTAAATTACAAGTGCAGTAATCCACCCCCAAAAATAAAAAAATGTATGTTTTGTGAATGTTTGATATACCACTGTGTCTGCTTGATTGAACTCAGCCTCCTTGATGTGATGACAATTTCAGGATAGGAATCTGAGGCATCATCCACTTCTGTAAAAATAAATAACTGATCATACAGATACTGTGGAGGCGTCTTTCAGTAGATTGAAACAAGTTAAAATACTTTATTTAATGTTTACATCCACTCACCTCATTTAAAATGTGTTTTACGGCAAATAAACAATGTAATTCTGGAATATTGCCTTCCTGGTTCCCTTTTATAATGAGCCAGTTTGAATGGTCTTTCTGATCCAGGCACAGTGACTTCCTCTGAGCAGTCTGGATACAACAGGATGTGCGGTCCTTCTTGTATGTCCTTGTTAAACCTTCTCATTTTCTGGACACCTTGTTGCAGTATCTCGGGTGCTCCTACCTCTGGGTCTACAAATAACAGGACCATTTTCCCTCTTAGAGGTTTTAAACCAGTCCCACTTGGCACCATCAATCCAATGTTTATCTGTGACAAAGATGAGAGCAATTTAACGTATAAGAGGTAGAAAAAATCAATAAATAAACACGATACATACATATGTGTTTCTCTATGGTCTAATTTGTGCTTGTGCTAGTACAGTTTCACAGTCAGCGAGTCAGGTCAGTACAGCTTACCTGCACGTTTTTTCCTTTATGTTTTCCTCTCGGACCGTAGTTAAAATCCTGACGCTCTTTGGACTTGGAGCTTCGGTACTCTTTGAAACATTTATATGATGGGCCAGGTTGTTCTGCTGAAATTAAAAAAGGTCGGTCTCAAAAATCAAAATGAGGTAACCAATAGCGCTAATATGTTTTATTCACAGGCTAATTAAAAATGCTAACATTACGCTGCACTTACGGTACTTTGTTTAGCATTGTCCGGTTGTTGAGATGTCCCCTCTCCTGCATCCATCTGCTCTGTGCCATTTAAAAACTCCAAGGATCGACCGCACAAAAAACAAAACAGCTTAATAAACTTATAGGTGTCCCACAGAACGGGCAAAACGTGACTCGACTGTCGTCCATCTTGGGTCAAAATGACCGCTTCCGGGTCATCACTTCCGGGTCATCACTTCCGGGTCAGCCTCGTTAGGACATTCCCTTTCCGTGTGATTCTCTCGTTTGCTAAAGTGTTTCAGAAAATGTTAATTTGTTTCAGAATTTGTTAAAGTGTTTCAGAAAATGTTAATTTGTTTCAGAAAATGTTAATTTGTTTCAGAAAATGTTAAAGTGTTTCAGAATTTGTTAAAGTGTTTCAGAAAATGTTAATTTGTTTCAGAAAATGTTAATTTGTTTCAGAAAATGTTAAAGTGTTTCAGAATTTGTTAAAGTGTTTCAGAAAATGTTAATTTGTTTCAGAAAATGTTAATTTGTTTCAGAAAATGTTAAAGTGTTTCAGAATTTGTTAAAGTGTTTCAGAAAATGTTAATTTGTTTCAGAAAATGTTAATTTGTTTCAGAAAATGTTAATTTGTTTCAGAATTTGTTAAAGTGTTTCAGAAAATGTTAATTTGTTTCAGAATTTGTTAAAGTGTTTCAGAAAATGTTAATTTGTTTCAGAATTTGTTAAAGTGTTTCAGAAAATGTTAATTTGTTTCAGAATTTGTTAAAGTGTTTCAGAAAATGTTAATTTGTTTCAGAATTTGTTAATTTGTTTCAGAATTTGTTAAAGTGTTTCAGAATTTGTTAATTTGTTTCAGAACTATTTGTTAAAGTGTTTAGCCTTATTTGTTAATGTGTTTTGCACCTCAGGGCCACCGTAGTACACTATACAGGTCAGCGAATGTTTAAGATGGGATTTATAACATCTAACAATTGCTCACAGTGCACAGGCAATATACCTGATGATTATATCCATGCACTCTGGTTCTGTCCACCCGTTCAGAGGTTCTGGGTCTAGGTATGTGAAGACTTGTCTAAATGTCTGAAATGTAATATTCCACTCTCTCCATACGTTTGTTTATTGGCTATCTTTGAAGATGTTACACTAGAAAAAATATATACCGCATGATTTTCACTGCCTTATGCATCGCAAAGAAAACAATACTCATCAATTGGAAAAATAAAAATAATCTTAGCATTAATCAGTATAAAAATCTTCTGTTAGATCATATTAGTCTTGAAACAGCATCTGCCGGCACGATTCTTTGATCGGCTCCGTTACATAGTTAATGTGGGGGGTCTGGGATCTGGCCTTGTGGGGCATTGGGGCTTGTGTGGGGGGTGTCGGGGTTTGGGGCACCGGGGGGGTTGTCGGGGGCTGAGCTGTTGGGGCTGTTTGGGCGGGGTGGCCGTGCCTTCACCCTGGGGAGGACCTGGGTGGTTCTGGGGGATGTCTGCTGGGGGCTGCATGCGGGCCCTCAGGTAGTCTGTGGCGGCGGTCATGGGTCACCGGTTGGTGGCCCGGCTGTGCTGGGGTGGTTTCGGGGTGGGCGCCGGGGGCTTGGGGTTCTGGGGGTGTATCGTCCCCCGGCTTGGGCCTGGTGGGGTCGGGGATCTTGGGCTCTGGCAGGCGGGTTGCCGGGCTTTGGGCTGGAACCCGTTCTCAAAGAAAACATTTGCTATCTTCATGTACATGAACAGTACAAACACAACAAAACTCTTCCATTTTCACCAGATTTTTTTTTTCATAAACAGGGCCTAATGATGACTTTGACTCACAGTATTACTACATCAAAAGTGGCTAAATATTTGTCAAACTTATAGCCATTCTTGTGTTAGTTAAGGTGGATTAGATGTGACAGCCATCTTGAATAGGGTTGACACATCATGTTAAAGCTGCAGTATGTAGCTTTTTTTTTGAACATATTTCTTCACTCTGTCACTACCTCCTGACAGACTGATGTTAGCCAGGTAATCTCTGAAAAAAAATTAAAAAAAATATTGTCCCCTTGCTTCTCCAGGTGGTAAATAAGCATTTCTAAAAAGAAAAGGTGACCCGCCATTTTCCAGCCAATAAAAACAGAGTTTGTAACCAGCCAATAAAAACAGAGCTTGAATTTGAATCAGCCAATAAAAACAGAGCTTGAATTTGAAATTCAACAGACCACAAGGGGGCAGAGCCACATATGGCTCTGAGGGGGAGGGATCAGAATGCTTTGCCTGTTGAAAATATTTCTAACTGCTGCAGTTCTACAGAAACTGCATACTGAACCTTTAATGAGTCATAAATGTACGTTTACTGATTACGTTTTGAGAATTTGAAAGAAAAGGTCCAGTGGAACATTAGATGTTTTGCTAACAGATAGACAGTGTTGACAGGTGAGTGGTAGCACAGAGGTTAGAGAAGGTGGGCCTGTGATCAGAAGGTTGCTGGTTCAACTCCCCATATTGACTACATCAAAATGTGGGTGGAAAAGTTACACCGTACCTGCTTCCACCCTCATTTGCCCCACTCTGGGCCCTTGAGCAAGGCCCTTCTCCCCCACCATCTGCTCCCCTGGTCATGCTAGATGGCAGCTCTCTGCTCCACACAGAGGGCTGTGGTAGCTCGGCGGTCTGTGGTTGAGTCAGGAAGGGCATCTGGCGTAACAACATTTGCAAAATCTTCATCCGAGTTGGTTCGCTGTGGCGGCCCCCGAAGAACGGAGCAGCTGAAAGAAAAAGAAAAAAATAATAAGACAGGGTTGACATTACAAGTTAATGCTTAAAGATGCTTCACAGTGAGTAACACATGGAATAAATGTTGTGAATGACGTCCAGCTGCTACCACAACAAATTTGAACATATCTGCAAAAATTGTATTAATTATCAGTTTTGTTCTTGCTGAACTTGTTTAAATGTGGCGAACGTCTTTGAATTGTTTTGACTTCCAAAGTTATTTAATTAGCATATTTAGTTAATTAACTTTAGTTAAATGAGTCAGTAATTAATGCACACCCATTAGTGCAAGTTTCATTCAGAATTAAAACGAAAGACCAAAACAAAAAAATGTGTGTCTTCCCATTTAATGTAACATAAAAAGCCAATTGGATCTAAACTGACTATATAAAATAATGCTAAGTACAAAGTAGATATATGCTACAGTTATTTAAAAAAAAAACATACTCTTTAGTGGCACAAAAATGAAAATGGGTTGATCAATCCGAGGATTAATTGTGAAAACTTTTGTATTTTTCATGCATGAGACTTAATTTTCACACTTTTTTTTTAACATTTGAATCACACCATTATTTCCTAACTGATGCAATTTGTTGTGAAATCCTTCAGTATAGAAGAACAATTAGCTTAATGTTATCTCTGATAATTCTCTTTATATGTATAAATTTTTCACTTAGAAAGATAAGTGGCATTTACGAGCCGTTGCCAGCACTTTATTTGTCCATGGACTTGTTAAGAAGACACACTGTGTGTGTGTGTGTTCTGATCCTCTGCAGTTGTGAAAATTCTCACTTGCAGCATCTCAGTCCGTAGAGCCATCATATGAAGTTTGTTTCCGTCACTTGATGCTCAAACAAACAGGCCTGCTGCACCAACAGTTTCAACGCTAACAACAAACACATTCCCACAAAGGCACAACCGCCCCCATTTCCTGTTTTATCACTCTTTTCTTCCTGCGATGATGCGGGGCTAGATCAGTCCAATAAAAGAACAAACAGAACTCATGGTTTAAACATCCTCTACAGTAAAATTAGATTCAGTGATGATGGCCAGGGCTGCACAGGTATGCACTTGATTAGAAGACAGAGAGGTTGGCCTGAGGTGACTCCCGCTGCCGCCATGTTTGCGTGCAAACATCCACTTAGCGTCGATGTTCATGACGGTGTAAACGCGGAGGCGGGCTTCGGTTTGTGCGGAACTGCAAGGGCCAGCGTGAGATTTTCTTAGACGGGGCTCATCTTTTATTGACGTAACATCCTCAGAGGGCAGCTGAAGTTGGCACAGTGTGTGCCTTCAGAGAGCTGTGTGTTTGGGCTGAGAGGAACTGTAGCGATCACACAGAGATAAAAACATCACAATACAGAGAACAGGGATACCCCAACACAGGAACAGAGGGAGGGGGAAGAGCTTGGAGCACATGGGGTGTGCGCAAACATACAGAAACACACCAACACATGCACAGTTCTTACATTGCAGGCCTGGGTGTACCCAGACTATTTTTATGTATACTATATTTTCTTTAGAACTAAATAGATTAATAGTTAGGATTCACATCTACACAAGAAACACAAACAAACATGGGATGCTAACATCAAAGGTTTAGACTGAGCTCTTTTTTTGAAGTAAAGTAGAGTTATTCTGAAGTGTTATACAAAACAGTTGGTGCAAACAGGGCTTGATTGGAAGATTGTATTGTTATAGGTTCTTAAAAATGTTACAGAAGTTGTTAATAGTAAAAGGCATATTTTGAATGAATTTTACAATTGTGTTCATTCCTAAAAAAATAAAAAACAGTTAATAAAATATTTATAAAATACACTGAATTTCAAATGTTACTGTTGAGATTAACGTAAAAGTAAAAGTCATTTATGTTCCAATACAAGTTTTCTGCTGTAGTAAATCATCCGTCTTGTCTCCTTTGTTTGGGACTGGAGCCAATCTCAGTTGATTTTGGGTAAAGGCAGGGGACACCCAGGACAGGTCTCCAGTATGTCCCAGACAGACAACAAGACAAATAACCATCCATAGTCTCAGTCACAGCTAGGAACAATTTATAGTTGCACAGAAGAACCAAAGAAAGGGATTCAAACTGTGCACTCAAGTTCTCGATTGAGAGTTCTAATAACCAATTATCAATAATAATTTATCACATGCTAAGTCCTTACTGATGTAGTGGACCACCCTGGTCTCTGAAACTGTCTCAGTGATACACCTTTTCACTGAACCTCTCAGGGAAACACCTTTTCTCTGAAAACCTGCAGTGAAGGATATTAACATTGTTTATTGCATTTAGTTTGAATCTAGAACACAAATCACTTCACCAAGAGACTTTTCATTCTTTAAATTGCTCTAATTCAAATATGATCAAAGCATAACCTTGTGTTATTCGTATGAGCAATGTTATTGAATTGAAAAAGACTTTTGATAAAGGGTGAAACGTTTTCTGCAACACAATTTAATTCCATTAATCCAACAGAGAATTCAGTTGTTGACACAACTTTTCCTTTTACTCTCAACAAGATCAATATTTGTAAAACTCAGCATGTAATTATTCAATTAAAAACATCTAAAGCTAACAATGTCTTTGGAATAGATACAGAGTTTATAAAGAAACATACAGTTTTATCAAACCCTATAACTCACTTAATAAACTTATCTTTTAAGAAAGGGCTATTTCCTGATACCTTCAAAACAGGACTAATAACTCCAATTTTGAAATCTGGTGACTCCGAGCAAGTTAGCAACTACAGACCAATAAGTATTTTACCAGCAATATCCAAAGTGATGGAAAAAGCAGTAGCGGAGCAGCTTATTAGTTATTTAGAAAAAAAACAGCTTCTTTGTCCAGTCCAGTTTGGGTTTCGTTCTGGTTACTCAACAGAACTGGCTACCTCCTACCTTACAGACAATATTAAAAGATCTTTAGATGATGGTAAGGTAGTTGGAGCAGTGTTCCTGGACTTGAGAAAAGCCTTTGATACAGTGAATCATGACATGCTCTTACATAAACTCAGTACGTATAACTTCTCCAAGTTAGCAATCAGCTGGTTTAGATCATATCTAAAAAATAGAGAACAGTGCGTCAAAGTTAATGGGATGAAATCCAGCCCCCAAACATGTACCATGGGAGTTCCACAGGGTTCCATTTTAGGTCCATTGCTTTTCTGTTTATACATCAACGACTTACCGGACAGTTGCAAATACGCCAAATGCCAGATGTATGCAGATGATGCCATATCTTCAAAGACTCCACAACAGGCAGCAGAGTTACTGAACAGGGAGATGGAAGGAGTGTCTCAGTGGTTTAAGAATCACTGTTTGACTCTGAACTGCAACAAAACAGTCTCAATGTGTTTCACTATCCGGCGTAAAGTCTGTAACTTTTCAATTGTGATTGATCAAAAAGAAATCCAAAAAGTGGAAGAGTAAACATCTGGGTGTCATTTTAGATTCCAGGGGCGGCCGTGGCACAGTGGTAATGGCAGTCGACCCCCGATCGGAAGGTTGGAGGTTTGAATCCCGCATCCGCCCACCATGTGTCGTTGTGTCCCTGGGAAAGACACTTAACCCCAAATTGCTCCCGGTAGGTCTGGATGGCGCCTTGCAAGGCAGGCTACCACTACCGGTGTATGAATGTCTGAATGAATGGGTGGATGGTTGGTATTGTAAAGCGCTTTGGGGCTCCTCACAGGGGGCTGGAAAGCGCTTTATAAATAAGCTCCATTTACCATTTACCATTCCCACCTTAACTTTGAGGCTCACATTAAGAAAATGTTTAAAACCATTAAGACAAATATAAATTGTTTTCGTTTTACAAGATCTTGTTTATGTGGAAAATCTGCTCATTTGTACCTTCATGCCATGATTATGTCTCATTTCTCATACTGTGTCACTGTCTGGAGCCACGCAACTCAATCGGCTTTAAAACCTATGAGGATGTTGTACTCACAAGCACTGAAAGTTCTAGACCAAAAACCATTGAAGTGGCACCACTGTAAAATACTTGATAAATATAACCTATTAAGCTTTGACAATTTTTTAAAATTTTCTTGTTTAAAATTAACTTTTAAATGTATTAATGGTCTTGTCCCTGAGCTGGTGAGCAGAATGATTTTAAAAGTCAGCAGCTCAGGAGTTGCAACAAGAGGTGCAGTTGATGGAGACTGTAAACCTACAAAATACAAAACATCATTTGGTCAATGCTCCTTCTCATTTAAAGGTCCTCATATCTGGAACAGTTTACCATCAGCAATAAAAACATTGACTGATCTTAGAGTTTTTAATTCACAGGTGAAAAAATGGTTGAAACAAAACCAAATCTGTGATCACTGAACCCCATGGGGACAGAGGAACAGCTGTGTGTGTGAGGGAACTGTTTAATCCATTTTCCATCCATCCATCCATCCATTTTCTTCCGCTTATCCGGGGTCGGGTCGCGGGGGTAGCAGCCTAAGTAGGGAGGCCCAGACTTCCCTCTCCCCAGCCACTTGGATCAGCTCCTCTGGGGGAATCCCAAGGCGTTCCCAGGCCAGCCGAGAAACATAGTCCCTCCAGCGTATCCTGGGTCTTCCTCTGGGTCTCCTCCCGGTGGGACATGACATAATTAAATTTAAATTTTATTTTAGATGTTTTTATATAGGGAACTGTTTAATCTTAATTAAATTTTAATTAAATTTTAGCTGTTTTTATAGAAAAGTCCAACCAAGGACTGGGTTTGCAAATTAGCCTGTAGCTAGAAAACCTTTGTGCAAGACAACGGTTGCTTCGTTTTTAACATGTAACATTGTTTATTGTAATGTCCTTGATCAAATAAACTTGAATGAATTAATGAAAAAATAAAGTCCAGTTGATCTTGTATTGAACGCCTTTTTTGATTTTATCATGTCCTGGACGACTGAGAATCTTCACCAGCATAATGTTATTCTTCAATATGTTCTTAGTCAAAGACTCTGTTTAAGTTGAAGGATATGTCAGATTTAACTTTAAATATTTGTTTAGACATGTGAAACAGTTTAATCAGTTAATCATAAAGCTGGCGCCTGTATTCCTTTTATTTCTAAAACAACTCTCTGTCCTTTTTCTAAACAAACTTCACTGTCTTTGACTGCTAGTAAACTTCTGACCTCACCTAATTCCCTCCTACTCCCTGGTTATTAACCAATGGAACGGAGAGAAGACTCTGATGTCAAGCTCTCTTTATAAGGACTTCACTTTCTTGAATTTAAAGTTCTACGGAAGAGTTGAACTGTAATGTTTTCTCCTAAGCTGTATGAACAGTGGTCAGGCGTGTAGTGATACACCTCGTCTTTGATATTTTAGGGTTCACACCTCTCTGAAACTCTCAGTGTTACACTTGCTTGGAGCTCAAGGAGACAAGTGGACACTATATTTTGTTACAATTATTATGAATTAATGGACACTAATTAATCAGATTGAACTTTCTCTTTAATGTGTGTTAATTCAGAATTGATCTACAGTATATTTTGTCATTTTAATGATGATCTGCTACTTTCATGAGCTTTGGCCTTCTGCTGGTTTTATTTCTGCAAAAGCAAGCAGGCTCTGATTCTAAGACACAGTTCAGGGTAAACTGTTAGCTGTTCAGCTTCCTTCTCTGTTTTGTCTGTGAAAGTTAGACATAACATTAGCTGTGTTCACAGGCAGGCCATCTGGCCGATTTATGTAAACAGTTTTCCTGGTGTCCGTCAAGAGTCTTTCTGCCTATGGAATTAAACTTCCATCTTTTATTTTGTTAGTTCAGCCAGTAGTCATTTAGGAGGTGGGTCAGATCCCGCCTCCCATATAATGGGCACTTCCTATTTGGAAGTTAGTTTTTGGAAGAGAACTAACTCGCAACTGGCTTCTCTTCCCTGGAGAAAGCTGGAGACGCCCGGTCATTGTGCCAACTCGACCCACGTCTTCAGCAAAGGTTCAAACAGCACGTCAGCTGTGAACCCCTTCGAGTGTCACAGCTCCAAGCGGTGACACTCTTTCTGAAGTTATCTTGAACAAAACCAGAGCTGGGCATTACTCTGGGAGGCCGACGCAGACGGTCTCGAGACCGTGGCAAGATGAAAGTGGTCGCCTGTAAAACGCAGCAGCATGCACGTCTGGCTTGACTAATTTACCGGAGTTGAGACAGGATCATCTTCACGAAGGTAAAAGCCGTTTCATCACGGGACGGACGTCCAGCCGAAACCGAGCAGAGGGTGCTATCTCTGGTTAAACATCTCAAGATAAGATTCAACCATTTCATTTCAATTTTTTATCTTTCCTCCTTAAACTCCTCCTTATGTTTGTTTTCATCATGGTAAACTTTAAGTAATGTGCCAACAGAAAGGTCCAACTGTCTGTTTGTTTTAATTTGAATTCTTGTCAACGTAGTTATTAAATCAGAGCTAATATCGATACAAATGTTTAATGTAATTTTTGTGATAGTTTCAATAAAAGGTCTATTTTTTTGGTAGACCAATATAAATTGAAGTCTCCTGTGAAATTACATTCTTGTCTAATCACAGTAAAAACAATTTAGTATCGGAAAAAGGAAGAACTCGCACTTTGGTGGCAGTTTGTGCAAGATTAAAGTCTGCTCATAAACTGCGCATCTACAATAATGCCAGACTCAGTAAGTGTTTAAATACCTTACAACCGCATTATTCTATTACAATTGGTGGCTCGTCCGAGTTCCTAGAACGTTTATTAAGTTGTTTTGTGTAGCTTATTTTTGTTACGGTGTCGTGGCATAGTTTGCATCCTGGTGGTGGACTTATGGAGTGGTTTTGGCTGGTGAGTGTCTCAGAGATTGCTATAGTGGCATTGTCTGGTGCGTTTTCCCGTTAGAATTATTCTTTTCTTTCACTTTTGAACGTGGGTTTTGGAGCTGCGGATGAATGAATGTTTGTTTTTGTGAGACGTTTCATTACGTGTCGCGAGGCTGCATGCATTTTTTCGTTTTGTGACCGCCGAGTCACACTGCTTCATTTTCTTACATCTGCGATTTACTGTTAAACGTCTGTTTCACTCTTTGCTGCTCCATTTTTACCTAATCTGTTACAACGTGTTTGCCGAGGTTCGGGAAAACCCACTCCGCTTTGGGCCGGACCGAGATCCGGTTCCGTTTGACGTAAAGTCCGTTGTTGTACACAGTTAGCGTGCTGCCTCCCCTGGGGGCGTGGGGTTAGCTTGGATGTGTTGTGCTCGTTAACAGAATTTTTCTGCGGTGTAAAAGTCGTTTATTTTGTGGAAGTGAGTCCAGTACTTTGGGTCGAGCTAGGCTAAACGGTACCGACAAGATGGCTGCTTAAAACGCTGTGATTGGTCCATTGTGTGTCGCGTTCAAGAACGTTGGTTTCTGTGGACTCTGGTTGTCAGATTCAATTTTGCACACATTTCTGACGGTTTATCTGTGTTGTTTCAGTTCTATGCACGTGATATCGTCGAAGACTGGCTTAACCGCGGTGTTTTGCGATATTTATGACTGTTTTAGAACGTTTAAAAGTCCGTTCCTCGCTAGAGTTCAAGAGACCGCAGGTCCGTGAACGCACCGCTCGAACGGCACGTCGCACGTGGGCGGCGTTAGGTTTGGAAGACACAATTTCCCATGAACACTTGGGTTTTAGAACTACGGTTCTGTCTTCGCTGTGATTGGTCGATTACGCTGTATGTGTTGACGCATGCGCAGTGGGTGAAGCCCTGCTCCTCGTCAATTTTCACTTCAGCTACTTGTCCCAGACGAGTTTCCGTGCTTGTTTGTCCATTACTGTCATTGAAAAGACTGTTTAAACGCGGTGTTTTTGAGATTTTAATGGGTGGATTGAGTCGGTTGCTCTGAAACTGCCGATCGCCATGTGACCAGGTCACGTGACACCGATTTTGCCGGTTTTATGAGGACCGACCTTATTTCTTTTAAACGTAGTTTAAAATGTTTCACAGTCCAACCGATTTTGCTCACATAATTTCATTTTTGTGAGAAAGGGGATACTGAAGCTGTACCACGTAACGCTTTGGGTCTGTCTGCTTGATGCTTTTCATCCGTGTTAGATGTCTGTGGGCTAAAAGCTGCAGCTTCGCTCACGGGTGATAACAGCGCCTCTATAGCGGTCAGATAGAGAAATTACAGTCGCTGTGATAAACTCACTTCCAGCGCTGTGCCCCCTGCTGGTTACATTAGAAGACGCAGTCTTCCTGTAATGTGTACATGTTGAATGTTCCTGTTTTAAACGGGAAACATTTTGAGAATATTGTACACACAACACCCTCTCATTTGATTTTCACATATAATCAAATGTTGATGGCAGGACAGTTACATAGATTTAATACAGACATGTCTGTTTTTGATAAGCCTTGACACTTTTATCATCAATTCTGTGCAAAACTAGCTCTCTGTCCCTGTGTTTGTAAACTGCAAGTTTAAAATAACACACAGGAGACATTTTTTGTCTTGATTTTCACAAAAATCTCACAACGACAGCCGTTTTTGTTTGACCTTGTCACAGGTCGACAAATTAGTAAACATCACTGATTTTTATCTCATTTAACATCTTGGATGTTTTCTGGGCAGCTCATACACTTTGCATATTTGCAAGCTGCGATATGAGACCCACTTTACTTGATTTTTCGCAGAAAATCAGTACAAAGATGGACGTTCAAACAGGTGAACCACCTGAGGGGGCCTCCTCTCCTATCTATCCTAGATGGATGGATGGGGGCCTTGGGATTCCTGCCCGTGCTTCCCGCAAAGTGGGGGAATCTGCTTCATCGTATGCTAATTACTTGGCTGCACGGAACGTCCGTCAGGATAAGTGGGAAAATCCCCTGTCATTCTACGACAGGCTAATCTCGGTCTACTCCGGGGGCAAAACTGTCCCTGGATTAGAGGAAAATGTGGAGTTTAAACGTCTTTTCATTATGAATCTTATGCCTTTTCAAATGAAATGTGTTCATTTTCTGGTTGATTGCAAAAAAGATTCTATGGAAGTGATAAGACAATATGCTACGTCAGTTTTTGAGGCCGAAATACAACCTAGGATACCATCAGAGGTTTGTACAGGTCAAAAGGTCACATCCCACTCGCAGACATTAGAAGAGGTTCCCTCTCCTTCAAAGTGCGAGAGGGCACAGGTTTTTCATGATAACAAACAACAGATCAGTTCCAGCTGGAACAATGACTCTGACCGGTTCACAAGGAGTATTGCTCCTCTTTCGCCTCAGGTTGAAAACCCTGTGATGAGCGAGGAACCACATAAGGCAGGCGTTCGCTCTCTAGATGAACCAAGATGGTTCAGATCGAACCAAAAGAGTTCTCAACTAGGCCTCACAGTGGGTGAACTTCGAGAGAAGTTGATGTCTGGGAACTGTGACCCTTTGAAAATTGGTCTGTCCCGACATGTACCCCCGAGACGCGGCCCTCCTGTCCATGCCCCTCGAACTGCACAGTTCGAGACATGCAAAGCGTCACACAAGCTCCAGATTATGGGAACGGCGCCTCCGCGCGAGGACGTGACTGAGGTTGTGGTTGTTTGTCGAATGTTACAGTGGTTGACCGAGCTGACACAACGTATAACGTTGTCCTTGATGATAACACAAACAACGTTGTTCCACCTGACGAAGCGACGCGCAGCACTGCCTTTTGCAACAACTCAGTGCACACAGTTGACAACAACAACGTCAACACTGACATAAACGCTGACGGCAGACAAATTGCTGATGATCAGCGTCCTGAAAGTCCAGATGCTGACAGCAAACAAATTGCTGAAAATCCACATCCTGAAGGTCATGAGGCAGACTGCCATCATGATGCTGACAGCGATGATGATTACACAGACAGAGTCACACGTACACAGAAACGTGTGAAAAAACCTGATCGGTTTCTGTGTAACTTTATAAGAAGGGGGATAGCTAAAAGAGCTTACCTGCCACTCACATTGGAAGGGGTCCTCGCGCAAGAAGCGCTCCTGGTTAGCGGCTCAGACGTGTCTACCATGTCAGCCGAACTGTTTGAGGAGCTAAGGACCGCCGCTAACGATGTTGACAGGCAAATACCCTTTGTGAAATACACTTATGGTGAGCAACAGGGCCTCGCAAAGACGAGAACAACCCTAATAGCCATGGTTCACATGCAGATTGGCGAGATGTCACTATACCACCCGGTATATGTGTCTGAACTTGACTCACTCCGGGCTCCATTTGTGGTTGGCCAAGATTTTATAAATCGCTTTGAAGCGATTATAAATTATGGCAATCAGACAATGTGGGCCACAGTGAGCAGTCCACTGCCATTCGTGGTACCTCCCCAAGGTCAGGACACTGACTGTCTAACAGCAGGTACCGCTGAGGTAAAAAAGGATTCCCCAACCGAGACCACAAACCCGGTAAGTGATCCTTCATGTACAGGTGAGACAGAGGAGACTCTACAGGTGGACCAGACTCTGGCCCAACATGGGAACCTCCTCTGCGAGCTGACACCTTCAGCACTCGCTGACCACTACCTACCACCGGTAGAAGAAGGTGTGGAGATCCAAGAGTCCCACACCGATGACGCTGTACTGTCCTGTGGGGCAGGTAATTCGGCAAACAGCCAAGCTTTCAGTGAAGTCTTGGTTCAAGGACATCTGAGCCCACGTAGTGGCAGTCTACAACACGCTGACAGTCACTTGGACTTCATTGTTACTGATTTTGAGGACCCCTCCTCGAACAAAAGGGGGGTGAACCCACACTTCCTACCACAGGTAGAGGACGGTGTAGAGGTCCGAGGATCACGCACCGAGAACGCTGTGCTGTCCTCTGGGACAGGTAATTCAGTTATCATCCAAGCTTTCAATGAAACCTTGGTTCAAGAGCATTTGAATCTAGAACTACTCAGCAATGACATAGTTCTTACAGACTCAAAGAGCACCTCTTCATTCATGAAGTGGGAAGACATACATCACAACGACAGAGACACGCCTGCGACGGCGCCGACAGTTGTGACACACCTGCATTACGCAGAAAGAGGTAAACGTACAGAGGTACGTTGGCCGAGACCTATAAGGTTCCTGTACAAGGTTCCCCATAAACTGCGCGAACAGCTTAAACTAAACAATGGCATCCTAACTCGTGCCCATGGACGGACGTCCACACCTGTGCGCGTGGTCCCCCATGACCACAGGGGGGTGAGGTTAGGTCATGCCCATGTCAAGGACAAAGATTTCAATAACCCCACAAACGACAAAGATCTCGCAAACTCACAGACTTCATGGGAAAATAAGGTCGTCCAAACACAGGTTAGTAATTAAACTACCGGTAATCAGTTTAGACTGTATTTCTGGTGTGTGACACGTTGGAATCTGACGACCAGAGTGAGTTTGATGTAGTGAAACGTTGTTTTTAGTTGGACAATTGTTTTCTGAACACTCCCAGCCAAAAGAGGTTTTGATTGTTGATAAGTTGAAGACTTAAATGGATTTAACTATGCCAACATGCTGTTCATTTTGTTAAATATCTCAATCTTTGAAAAGTCATTGGCCCTCATGCACGAAAATGTTCGTATTTTTATCCTAGATTTATAATAATAATAATAATAATAATAATGAATTCAATTTATAACGCACTTTTCATTAATGAAAATCTCAAATTTCTCCTACTTTTGTTCGTACGGAGCGTTCGTACGAACATGCCACGTCAGATCCAACAAAGTCTTCTATCCACAGGAAACGTGTGTAAATGGGTTGCGTAAATATGATGAATCCCACCTGTTCTATCAACCTGCGCGTGCTCGCGTAGAGGTCATTTACATAATTCCCACCCCTCAAAACACCATATAAGGCCACGTTTCCTGCCTTCTGACAGCAGGAAGTGTCCATTCATTCTAAATCAAGAAGTAAGAGGAACTTCACGCGTTCGGAGATCTGCTCTCAGTGGCGCTGTGGCTACCCCCCCCCCCCCGCAAGTGTCGGATGGTCAAATATCTTTAATTTTACTGTGTTACATTATAGTTTCACTTATTCAGAAGAGTGGCACCGCTACCCCCCACCCCCCCGCAAGTGTCGGATGTGTTTTTCAACAGAAGCATTTTAAATTGTCTCGAAACTACAGTTAACATCATATTAATATTGTAGTGCATATGTTGTGTCTCCCGTGGGTCGTACAGTATCAGAAATCAAGAATAAATGGTTTGATCTGAAAATGGCTTCAAACAAACGTCTCGCCGCAGCACGGACAGGAGGTGGTCAGGAGATGATGGACAATAAATGCCACGCTGCGCAAGATGCCAACATGTTTTGCAGCACAAGCCCCACATCCTTTCTGTGCGATGTTGGAAACAAAAACCCCTGTTCCTGGACTCAGAGTGCACGTGTGTCGCAGAAAGTGGTCCAGACTGGTGGGTCTGCTGGTCTCACTGATCTAGACGCCTGCCCCCCCCCCGCGCTTCTCCAGCTCGGTTCTTCAGTGCGCGCGGCTCACGGCTCCATCGCCTGCACAACGCGGCGCACGGAGCTGAGGGCGAGGTGATGGAGGCGGAGGAGGGGGGAAGAGGGGGCAGAAGCGCAGGTTCCACTCGGCTCGGAACGGATCGGTACTTTGGGCACTTCTTTTTTATGTGTGGCTGAGAGGGAGATGGACGCACGGCGGAGCGCGCGCTCAGCAGCTTCTCTCATGCGCGCTCCTCCTGGTCATCGCGCAGCCACATTCTGCAGGTTATATTTCGAATCAGATATAATAATCTATTGCTCCGATGGTGTTTGGCACAAGATCAGTCTTAATCCGTACTTGTTCTGCGGCGGTGTATGGGGATTTTATGTACCTGGGTGTTAATATGAGGAGCGGCTTTGATGACCAAGGGGAGCGCACGACTCACCTGCGCGACACACCAGACAAATTAAACTTAAAATTATAATTCTAATTCAAACAGAACCTATTGTCAAAAACAATTGTGGTGCGTGACTTTTTTAAACTCAAAATATTTTCTAAATAACGAAATATGAAGTTATTAGTGGAGAAATCCCGTCTGGATGACAGCAGACTGACGCTCCTAAAATATACGACAGGTCCGGACCACTCGTAAATTTTGTTCGTATCTGAAAAAAATCCTAGGATACGAAAACATTGTTGGATGCCACAAATGATCCTAAATCACTCGTACGAACAGTATAAGAACAAATCTGTGCGTACGAACGGTTCGTGCATGAGGGCCAATGTAGATTAATACTACTTAAGGTATTATAATCTACACTGATCTCCCAATCATTTAGATAGAACCGATTCGATCGTTTCTATTCTAGATCTATTCATTTTGATGAGTCTCGCCATAGACTTCAAAATTTTTAGGGATTACCAAATCTTGCGTCGTTCGTCTAAAAGACAACAGACATTTAGACCAAACTAGATTTCATTTTTTTTTTAGTTTAAACAAAACTAAATAATGAATGGAGGAATAGTTTGAAAGAAGAGGCCTTCGTTACAGAAGCCCTCCACATTTCTATAGGTATAGATCCCTATATCTGATTTTTACAGCATTGATCCACCCCTTAATTGGTAATTTTAGCTGATCTAATCCATGATAGCTTACATACCAGGTGCATATAGGTAAGGCTTAATGTAGAATCCCAATCATAAGCCCACCTAAAACCACATAATTGCATGACACATTGAACCAGGGTGGCACCGACTGGAAGCCATCCAGCCTGCAACCTTCGATGTGGGGACCTGCTGATCCAACGTTGGTCTTCAACCTTCATCCAAGGGCCGCCTCCTCTGCTTCAATCGAGGGATCCCCTCTACATGCTGATTAAAAACCATTCTTGCTGATGAAATCAATAACCCCCATCGTTGTGGATTTACCGTTGTGGATTATAAGACTTTGTTTTCCAAGGGATCACAGACTCAGTTCTCCATGGGTTAACAGACTATGTTTTCCGAAGGATTAAAGCTTACCGCAAAGGGATTACCTACGAACAGTTGGAATTTCCAAAAACATTATGGGAATACAATTTTGAACTTTTTGCTTTTTTTTTTCCACTTGCTGGATTACATAAAGGTCAGAGACATTCGGTGGTATCCTTTCGTGTTGGAACTCATCTCCAAGGACAGGCGATGACTTCCAAAAAGGGGGACTGTAGTGATACACCTCGTCTTTGATATTTTAGGGTTCACACCTCTCTGAAACTCTCAGTGTTACACTTGCTTGGAGCTCAAGGAGACAAGTGGACACTATATTTTGTTACAATTATTATGAATTAATGGACACTAATTAATCAGATTGAACTTTCTCTTTAATGTGTGTTAATTCAGAATTGATCTACAGTATATTTTGTCATTTTAATGATGATCTGCTACTTTCATGAGCTTTGGCCTTCTGCTGGTTTTATTTCTGCAAAAGCAAGCAGGCTCTGATTCTAAGACACAGTTCAGGGTAAACTGTTAGCTGTTCAGCTTCCTTCTCTGTTTTGTCTGTGAAAGTTAGACATAACATTAGCTGTGTTCACAGGCAGGCCATCTGGCCGATTTATGTAAACAGTTTTCCTGGTGTCCGTCAAGAGTCTTTCTGCCTATGGAATTAAACTTCCATCTTTTATTTTGTTAGTTCAGCCAGTAGTCATTTAGGAGGTGGGTCAGATCCCGCCTCCCATATAATGGGCACTTC